>PVIC010004984.1:0-23982 GCA_004025085.1 Thryonomys swinderianus | reverse complement strand
ATATGTCTGTAATGAGGAAAAAAATATTGGGAGTGCTGGGCCAGAGTTTTAGCTCAGTGGTTCTGGCGCCTGCCTAGCAAGTTCAAGGTCCCTGGTTCGCTTCTCGGTTAACCACATACAACAGTACCGGGCGTGGTGGCTCACGCCTGTCATCCCAACACCCGGGAGGCAGAGGCAGGAGGATTGCTGAGTTCGAGGCTTGCTGGGGCTCCATAGTGAGCTGAGGGCCAGCCTGAACTACAAGGTGAGACCCTGCCTCAAAAAAAAAAAAAAAATTGTGAGTGCTTTTGGTCCCTAATTTCTCGTCGGTCTGTGTGCTGTGCACACCCTGTGCGCTCCCTGTGTGGAGCGGACACGTGTACGCGACTCACCTGCAGCCTCGTCCCGTTCCCTTCTCCTCTCCCACGCGGGCACCTCTCGGCGCCGTCCCCGTTTGAGAACTAGATTCTCCCTTCTCCTTATGACCTGCCTTTTATTTCACTCCTCGCTTGGAAAGGGGTTTCTGTGTCTCTATCTGAAGTCGTGGTTCACATTTCATAGATGGGGAAACGGAGGCACACCGAGAGAGGCTGCCTCACTTCCGTAGCAGGTGAGTGGTGAAGCTGGCATTCACACTCGGGCAGGCTGTGTGCAGAGTCCAGGTTCCCGAAGCCCGGAGCCCGCACCGTGCTCGGCCGAGCGGCGCTGCCTGGGGGGGGGGGGGCAGGCCTGAATGCTGGCTCTCTCCTTCCCTGCGGTGACCGCTCCGGGGCAGGCCTGGGAGACTCCTCCTGTGTAGGAGTGACCAGCAGCAGTTTGCCTTCCTTCCTCTTCCTCCTGGAACCTAAAGAGAAGCCAGGAGCTCAGTTCCCTCTCAAGGGCTGTGAACCCCACATTAACCTGCGCACGGGGTGGGGGGGTTCCTCCTCTGCCCTGTCACTTGTTCATTGTCATCCAAAGAACGGGGAGCACGGTTCTTGTTGTCTGGAGGGGAAGCCAGAGCTTGTTTCTTAAGACTTCTTTATTTTCTCAACCCAGATATACAATCGTGTGATGTACAGGTAATGCACATATTGCTTTGTACTTCTGAATGTTTGTAACACACAGTTCATTTCCACGTTTAATTCGTGTATAAATATGTATAGGTATTCTCTCATATAATCATGCTCAGAAAATATTCTTGCATGTAACAGCAGTTTTAATTCTCGTAATGACTTAGTAAAGTAAAATTACTATAATTGCTTTAAAAACGATCACACAAGGTCAGGGAAGTGACAGAATGTATTCTGAGTCTCCGCACAATAAAGCCTCTGAGCCAGGAGTCAAACATAGGTTCGTCTGACCCCGTATGAATGTTAACATATCAGTATACGAAGTCAGCACTCACAAAGGGACTTGAAAAGGATATTATGCATATTCTGACTGTTAATATACGTTAACCGTTCTCCAATCAGCTTCCTACAATGACAATGCCTGAGATGCCTGGGAGATAAATCCCTTCGCTCCCACTTGTACATGCTGCCTTGAGGAATATTATTCTGCAAATAAATTATTAGCCCACATTAAAAGTTCCCTAAGTGGCCAGGTGTGGTGGCTCATGCCTGTAATCCCAGCACTCGGGAGGCAGAGACAGGAGGATTGCTGAGTTCGAGGCTTGCTTGGGCTACATAGTGAGCTCAGAGCCAGCCTGAACTACAAAGCAAGACCCTGTCTCAAAAAAAAAAAAAAAAAAAAAAAAAAAAAAGTTCCCTAAGTGAAGAGCAGTACAACAACTGCTATTAGCCATTTCTCATAAATATGCTTTTCTTCTCAGTCATACATCCTCTGCAGGGTAGCCTGAAGAGAAGACTTCAGAAAGTAGCCCAATTGCCAGGCCTCTTCCCTTCTTGAGCAGCACGTGTATGTCTACCTAGGAAGGAGGGGAGGGAGTGCTGTGGCTTGCCTACAAACGGAATGGACCCCCTGAGGTCTGGTGTGTTGGAAACTCGGTTTCAGGTGGTAATATGGTTGGTGTGCTGTTGTAGAAGGACAGGGCTGTCCAGCACTGCTTTTTGGCTTCCTGTCTCACCATGTGCTTACTCTTGTTTCCCCTCCTTCCAACATGCCATCCTTTAAAAGGGACTTCTCCTGGGTCCAAGCAACTGGGGAAGATCTCAGACTGTGAGCCTCCTAAACTGTGAGCTGGGCAAACCTCTTTTCTTTACACATTATCCATCCTCAAGTACTTTGTTATAGCTATAGGAAACAGACTGTCCTCAGGGAGTGTGGCTGGTAGACAAGAGAAATAAGCATACCTCCCAGAGTAGTTTTAGTTTACATATATTTAACTATCAAATGGCTTAAGACAATATGGCTTACCCTCATACTGATGCCACTCTATGCCAGGATTTGCAGTGGTTAGGGCAAAAATAAAAAGGTGAACGCAACAATAACAATTTTGGAGTAAGGTTTAAATTCAATCAACTTGTGCTTTAAAGTTTATTGTGAGATTAAAGTCTTTTATCATGAGATTAGAGTTATCTCTGAGGGATAAAATGTCAATTTTGAAAGGACACTCATGGCAATTAAAGAGTTTGCAATTAAATGAATAAAACTGAAAATTATATATATAAAATTATATATATAAGAGACTGGACTATTATATCCAAATGCCTAACACTGTGCATACTAGTGATTTCAAACCTTGAATTTCTCTACTTTAAAACTTTATTGTACAAAACAAGTAGGACTACAGTGATGTCAGTGATGTCCTGAATGTGGTGAAATTTCTAAAATTTGGTTATTTAAAATTTATTTAAAAGAAGCAGACAGAACTGTCTGCCTTTCAAGACCTTTTAAAAGTTCAGAGGAGGAAATGGCAGATCAGTGAGGCCCCAGCCATCTGCTGCACACATCTGAGCGTGGATGTCTCCTGTGGTCTGGCGTCTACACCGTGAGTTGGAGTGAACTGGCAGGTTGCAGCTCAGCCCTAGAGGCCTGGGGAGGGCCCAGCAACTCCAGAGCCTACCGTACTGGCCATAGTAGCTGAACCACACATGGTCCCTAAGAGTCGTTCTTCTGCCTGTATCTATGATGACCCTCACTGTCACCCTACGGGGGGCTAAATTAATGTAAGCATTAGGAAGAGTAGTGCGAGGCCCCTCAGGGAAATAGGCTTCGCCCTGCAGTGTGTGATGCTTGGGTTTGCCCATTCACCAGGCTGGCTGGGGGACCCGAAGAGGACCAGGACAGACATTTTCCACAGTCTACTTGATTGGCTTGCATGCAGCCTAGGGGATTTGTGGAGCAGTTCAGGATGTGTCTGCAGGGGCATGGAGGCATGGCCTCAGGTGCTGGGCCTGGCTCTGGCGCCTTCCTTTCGGATGTTTTCCCTCTCTACATCGCCTTCCAACCAGTGTGCACTGAGCACCTTTTATACCTACCATGAGGACGCGACTAACACAAGGAAGAATAGTGAAAGAAAGCTACAAAAGTTCTTAGAAATACCTACTGCAACCTTAGTTTCTTTTCTCTCTGCTAAGACAAAATATCCAAAAACTTAAAGTTAAAAGAGGAAAGGTTTATTTGGCTTACAGTCTGTAGAGGTTTCAGTCCATAGTCGGCTAGCTTCAGGTCAGGGCCCCTGCAGAGGAGAAACAGTCCTTGGCAGGGAGAAAGCAATAAGGGACTTAAGCGGCCTCAGAAGCGGCAGCAAGCAGTGAGCCGGAAGCCTCTCCCTTTTCTCCCTCCCAGGCTATTGCCTTTCAAGTGGGCCTTCCCCTAAGGCACACCTACTGCTAAGTTTAACCAGTCAGTGGGTTAATTCAGTAATTGTGCATCCTTAATCCCAGCATCACACAACTTAATCCTATCTTCACACACCCTAAATCAGCCACCTCCAAAATGAAGTCTTCAGGGCACCTCTATGGATAACCACAGCCATAGCCCCTATAAGTAAGCAAAGGTCACGGGGGTGGAAGGAGTGAAACTGCATGAGCTGTGGCATGGTCTAAATGACGAGGTGAAAATCTTCGGTGACTTGCCTATGGCAAATACTGGGACCCAGCAAGGTGTCCAGAAACATCCAAGGCCTTCTAGACTTTAACCTGTGGGGACCAGAGCTCTTAAGACCTGGAGATGCAGACTCTGAGAAGCTAGGCTTGGTGGCCTGGACAGATGGAAGAACCTGTGGCCTCACCGCTGCAGGCCTCACTTCTGCTCTTGGGTGGCTCATCTTTGTCTGGGACCTTCAGGGTCAGGGCTGCAACTCTGTTCTCGGTGGCCGTGTCCTAGAGGGTTGGGGACCCCCTGGTACACCCCATCTGCAACTCAAAAAGGGAAGGGGTCTCATTCTATGCCTACTTGTGGATTAGATGGTTCTCTTTGTAATTTATAACTATATTCCTTTATGTTCTTTTAAGTTTGAGTTCTGTGCTTTTATTATTTAACCAGTTTTGAAAATTTCAGAGAAATCACAGTCGTAGTGGGTTTGGACTCGTCCCTCACCCATAGTCCTGGCTCGCAGTTAGGCCGGAGAGGGGCCTGCTCCTGTTTCTCCTATCTGTAGGAGATAGTGTCCAAAGACTGGGGAGCCCAGACCTTTCCCTTTGCTTCCTCTGAGCCCACTCGGACCTCCTTTTACTGTTTCTTCTGTGGGTGGTGCTGTCAGAGCAGCCTTTCTGGTCAGGCCTGTACCCTGGAGTCCACCCACCTGCATAAAGAACAGCAGCCTTGAGGCTCTGCAGGAGTCTTGTGAAACCCAAAACAGCTTTTGACTGTCACTTTGGTTTTCAGAGAGCAGTAAGAAAATGATGTGGGCTTTCATTTTTTCAGTGTGCAGTTTTTAATGGTCCGATGCCAGTAGGTTGTGCACAAATTTTCTTTCAGTAGCTGATCGAGTCATTAAGTCTTCCTTGGAGGACTCACCAGAAAGGGCATGACTTTCCTCACCAACACTGATAGGACCAAGAGTCCAAGGTGCGGAGCTCAGGCTTCACTTCTGGGCCAGGACTTGTAGTCTTGCGTGGGGAACTCCCAGGCCGAGGATGAACTGACTCTCTCTCAGGGGAGGTCCCTGAGAAGTGGAGAGGGCTTTTGTATTATTTTCTTCTTTCCATTGAAAGTAGAGGCTGTAGTATCAGAAGGCGCACTCATTAAAATGCACTCATTAAAATGGTTCACAGACTGAATAAATAGATATCTAACCTTAGTGGGTAGTGTCTTCCAAGTAGGGATTTTCTCTCCCAGGGTTTCCCGGAAGTCACACTCCTTCGCTCACGACACTTTCTTGTTATCCAGGCTGCTGTTTTCATACAACTAGTTCTCAGAACTGCCTCTTCCTAACTGACACTGGATTCACAGAACTTCTCCATTTGTTTCCTAAAATAGGCAGACTCGTGCTGAAGACGGCTGAAGGTTGAAGGTTAGCGGTTTCCTCTCTCATAGGTGAGCCTGCTCATCTTTGATGCTAACAGTTGAGTTATGTGATTATCCAACAGTCTTCTGCTTAGTTTCCCAAATTGAAAAGTGTGTTACTTCCCAAACCTGATTATGTCATTTGAATTTTTTTTTGTTGTTGTTGGCTGGTTCTTCCAGTGCTGGAGATTGACTCCAAGGCCTCACACGCGTGGCAGGGACTCCGGTGCTAAGCTGCATCCCTAGCCCCTTTAAAAAATATTTTTGGACAAAGTCTCCCTCAGGTGCCTAGGCCGGACCTTCAACTGGGGATCTTCCTACCTCAGTCTTGCAAGTAGCTGTGATCACACACATGTACCATCATCTCTGGGTGCTGCAGTTGTTATTTTAATGGCATAACTTAAGTAACAGTTATATATAGATACAAGATAAGCTTGAAAAAAAAGCTGAAAATCAAAATAGAATGTTTTAGAAAGTTCTGTGAAAGGGGAGTTATAAAACCACTGTTAAATCAGTTGTGTGAGATTGAAGCTAAGAGGAATCAAATCACAAATAAACTTTCCAAGGACAATCAGCTAAAGATACTTCTAACCTCTCTCAAATTCGTGTTCTACATGAAGAAACTGAACTTGGAGATGCAACATAAAGCATTACATGAACGGCAGTTTGTCAGTGGGTTCACAGGCACAGAAAGGCACTTGACTACGGACTAACAACATCAAAAGACTTGTGAGCGAATTGCAGATGTCTATACCTAGATATTATTAAGTATTTTAACTTAAAATGCTTGAATATGATTTTCCGGTAAGAGACCAAACAATGGTGCTAGTGTCAAGGGAGGAGGAATGACTTCAACTTTATTTAAAAAAAATTTTTTTTTGAGACAGGGTCTCGCTTTGTAGTTCAGGCTGGCCCTGAGCTTGCTATGTAGCCCAGGCAAGCCTCGAACTCAGCAATCCTCCTGCCTCTGCTTCCCAAATGCTGAGATGATAGGCGTGAGCCACCACACCTGGCAAATCATACTTATTTAAAGGCAAAATATGACGGCAGATACTGGCTTTTTCAAACTCTCCCCCGTAGTTCTGAGATCCGAGCGGGCCTTGTAACTCTGAACATCTTCCTGTCCTTCTTGGCTGCCTCACCTCCAGCTCTGCTGCAAACCACTCTCCGAATCTCTAGCCTGTATTGCAATTCACCTCTAGTGAACTTAGACTTATTTTCATGTATGCTAGAATCAACAGCACTCTTTTTCTGCTCAGGACTTTAACGTGTTCTCTTGTTTTGCAAGTCTGTTGCTTGGAAGAAGACAAGGAGTTAATCAATAGGCTCTTTTGAGACCAGTCAGAAAACTGCTATCAATTTACAAACATTATATGACCAAATTTAATTTACACATTTTAAATTTTCTTTTTTATGGTTTTATGTATATCAATACAAAGAAAAAAGACAAAACCCTGAACTCTGTGTGCCCGCCAACTGGCCCGAGACAAAGCATCCGAGATGTACCCGTGTGGGGCACCGACCCTCCTACACCTTTGCCTGCATCGTGAGCAGTCGTCTGAAACCTGAATTTGGTACCAATTATTGCCTTTTTATCTCTGTAAGATTGCTTATTTGAATGCATTCCTAAGCGTGTGTTTAGTTCACCTGTTTTGAAAAACAAAATCAATGGAATCGCGTTGTTTTACCATTACCTAATTGTTAATGTAACATTTAATGTTTGTCTAGGTTTTTCTTTGCTGATGTCCATGAATCTGTTACCCTCACTTTTCATCCTGTAAGTTTTCCTGTATAATGTGCCGCTATTTACCTGTCTTGTCCAATGACACTGGACTTTTGAATTACACACTTGTTTTGCTACTGTGAATGATTTTGTCACGTCTACCTTGGGTACACATGCCACCCAGGGCTGGGCGGAACACTTTCTCCGGAGCACTATACACATGGATGATACGCACACACTAAATTTAACAAAGTCAAATTATTTTTCCACACTCTTGTTAGCAGTTTATACTCCCACCAACTGTGTGTAGATCTTTAACTTCAACTTTTCAAAACGTCACAGATGCGTGCACATTTATCTAAGTCTGGAAATGCTGCTGAACAGATGCAATTGGATGAAAGAATCTTGATGTCCATTTCCATTAAATCTTACATTTCCAGGCCAGAAATATAGCTCAGTGGTTCCAGTCCCTGCCTAGCAAGCGCAAGGTCCTGAGCTCAGTCCCTGGTAACCACATACAATACCGGGCGTGGTGACTCACAGCCACTAGCAATCAGTACCACATACCACAGTGCCAAGCGTGGTGGCTCACACCTGTAATCCCAGCACTCGGGAGGCAGAGGCAGGAGGATTGCTGAGTTCCAGGCTTGCCTGGGCTACATAGAGAGCTCAGGGCCAGCCTGAACTACAAAGCAAGACCCAGTCTCAAAAAAAAAAAATTTATATTCCCCATAGGAAAAAGGAGAGGAGGATACATATGATTGTTTAATGCTAATAGAAAATGTTGCTCAATGGGAAAAATTAAGTTCTAGATCAAAAAAGGAAATAACATTTTCATCTTGTAGTGAAATCTTTGAACTTAATTGCTTAGTGTGAATATATTCCTAAAATATATGCTACACTGTATATATGACGAAACACCTAAAAATGTTTTATCCTTATTTTGTAGAATTAGGACAAAGTTGAGAGTTGATTAAAATGATTTTAAAATCATTTTAATATATTTTTAATATTATAAGACAAATGTTTGATATTAACATTTTGAATTTGAAATAAATTTAAAGTAAAATTTCCTCTGTTCTATAGTTTTTTAAGTTCTGTGCTTTAAGAAACAAAAATATTAGTCTTACATTTCAAGAAATCAACAACTCTTATTTAATGTTCTGTATTTTCTGTGAATTGCTTTGATATTCTGTGCTTTAAAAGTGTACGTATATGAGTTTTGTATTTTAAACAGTAACAACTTTTATTTCATTATTGCAGATTCTGTTAAATATTTTAAAGTTAATGAAACATTACTCAAGTGTTTAGAACATGGTAATTTATTTACCACATGCAAAAGTATTATTTAAGAGACTGGATTTAATCCTCTTATCAAGTGTTTTGAATTTCAAATTTCCAATATTTTCTAAAATTAAACTAACAAAAGTAGGTGATTCTATAATATATAGAATCTACCAAAAGAGAAAATATTTTATATAACCAAGGGGAAATCAAGAAGATGTGTTCTGTTATTAATTCCTAATTTGTTCATTGATGTCATACACATTTAAGTAATGTTGTTTCTACAAATATAATAGCTCTGAAATTATTTGGCAAAAAAACTAATTTGAAAATATTTGTTTTAGTTATGAAGAAATTATTTAATCAATTCAACTATTCCCCCAAAATGTTTCACATAAATCTAAAATTCAAGATAAATGTGTTATTTTGTAGTAGTTTTGCATATAATTATGTTAATTTTCAATGAAAACTTTAATATTTAGACAAATTAGCAAACAAATGTTATTTAAGTTAGTTTGTGTCTTTTAAAATATTTTGAATAATTCAAAAATCTGATTACATTTGACAAGTATTTGTGAATTTACTGTTTCCTAGTAGGACCTAGCTTACATTGTGACAACGAATCAAGACATATGATTCTATTTAGCAATTGCCTTTTAAAAGAGAAACAGTGGGTTTACTACGCTGTCTTTTTCTTATACATTTTGTCCTTAGATACGGTGTGTTCAGCTTGGCTGTTTTAAGTAATTAACAGCTGCTAATTACTATTTTTAATAGTCTAGAAAAGATGACCATGTTGTGAGTTTATACTCAAATGTTTTCTTTGAACAGGGATGTATTAAAAAAGAGCCTGTAAATTTGAAATTTTTATGATCCAAAGTAATATTACTATTCATATCTGAATCTTCATATGCTTCTATACATCAGTCTCTTACTAATGACACAAAAAGTAGTCTTGTAGTCTTAAAATAGTTATTGTAAAACAGTCTTTAAGTATTTTAAATAGTTATTTTAAACCATTAGCAGTAGGCAATACAAATGAAAGTGACAACCAGATTCGCTACAACAAAGAATTTACCTTAAAAATCATAATATCTCTATGTATGAGAATTATGAACTTAGCAATTTTTATATTAAAATGTTCCATTAATTTCCCAGGTAATGTTAATAAAAACATTAAGTAATTGAAAAATTTGTTTGCTCAGGTTAATCAGAACTAATCTATTCAGAGCTGACAACTGTTAATGAAGCCCAAAGATGATTTAAATGATTTAAAGAATTTTTAATTCCAAAATATGGTTCACATTAGAAATAGGATATGGTACTATTTATAGTTCTGGTTGCCTTAAAGAAAATTTTACACAATACTAATAGTTGAGGGATTGTACTGATATTTGTTGTGGTTTTGTTTCAATTGCAAATATTTTATTTAAAAACAGAAAAAAATGTCTGCTTTATGTTCAGCCTTAAATATGCAGCTATTTATTATACAAAAATCTTTTATTCCTTATTACAACAGAATATAAATTTGCAGTGGCGAAAAATCTTCAAAACTTTTTAAAAAATCGGCTTACAGAGGAGGTATCATCTAACAATAACGAGTGTGTTAGCACTTACCCGGCTGCTGACCTGCAGGTGGGAGTGGGCAAGACCCTTACGTGTCAGAGTGAGTTGAGGATCATCTGCAGAAATCAAGGCAGAGGAGAGTCCACAGCTTTCCCCACAAGACCCATCTGTGTCCTTGAACTACCTGGGCTGACTTTTTATTTTCAAATCTCTTTGTTTTCGGTGTGCACAGGTAGAGTGACCCTTCTGCTCATTCATATTTACCTTTGTCTTACTAAGTGTATCCTGAGAATATATTTAAGGTTTCCTGACGGAGTCACTCCTACCCCCAGGTGTCCCCTGAACCATGCAGTCTCTGTGATGTGCTGAGTCTCCCCGCTGTGTCTAATGCCACGTTTGCAGCTTCACAGAGAAATCCAAAAAATGTCCTCCAAGGGTTAAACAACATGGTTTTGTTGGCTCCATTTTCTTTTTATTGGTACATTTTATATATACATCATGTTCACAATTGACATTGAAAATTTGTACCAGTATATGACACATCTTAATTCTCATTTTTCCATTCTCCTGCCCTCCCTAGAACCTCCCACCTCATATATACATGTTTTGTTTCCTTTATTTAACCATCACATTTTCAGCATGATTTTTAAAAAGCTGTATATTTTTAAAAAGTGGTTTCAAGAAAATCCCATACTATCGCTTCCCTTATTTAAATTCCTAGATTATTTTAAAAGCTATTCTTTTCAAATAATTTCGAAAGCTTCAGTTTGGTTGTAGTAAATGCTGCTACTATAAATTGTTTCCAGTAGGAGATTTATGAGTTGTGCAGATTTGAAAGGCAAGTAGCTGAAAAGTACACTCTTCATTCAGTTCTCTTCGTCATAATCATGATCATTCAGATCAAGGGAGGCTCTAAAGACTAAAAATGTCTAAACTTCTATTGTTGGCTACTCAATAATCAGGGATTAATGATTGTAATTGGGCTCCGCTTCTTTCTAAAATTTTTGGCTGGTGCGCTCGCAAGTAGCAATTTTTAGTTCACTGACTTGCCTTCCCCTGCTCACCCTCTGGTGGTGGCATTTAGTAATAAAGGAAAGGAGGCACAGACAGCAAGGGACGGAAAGCCAGGCACACCCAGAGCGGGACATGGGTGCCTTGGCAGAATTTACTTGTTCGATAATTAGCAAAGAAAGATTTTTAAAAATTTACCATCCCCACAGTGATTGGTGATAGCTTGCTTAGAAAAGATCAAACATGATTCAGAAAGCAGAGGAAGATAATGGTATTAAGCCAACTAAGAATGCCTTTTTATGGTTTGGAAATTTTAGACAGAATCATATTTTGGGTTTTTATTTGGGTTTTACTTCTCTTATGTTCACTGTTAGGCATAATTTAAATATGCAGAGAAGTGTGGTGTCAGCAAACTAGATTTAAGTGAGTTTGAAAAGCTGTATGGACTGAGTCTGAGATTAATTACATAGCATTAAACATTATTTAAACAAGAGAGGAACTCACGGAGTCGGGATATATCGGGCATATTAATACATAGCAAATCTAATTATCATTTGTGAGTTGTCAAATTTTATCTTTGTATGCCCTAAGAATTCTTCCTTGGATTGATGCGTGTGTTACAATTTGTTATTCAATGTAAACAACTTAAATTTACAAGTTTTGAAACTTTTTAAAATGTCCCTTAATTCTAAAAAATTTAGTCAGGGGTTAATTTTATAAGAATTGAAAATGTTCACTAGCTGACCTAGAGAGTTCCCAGACTCGTTGCTATTTTGGTGCAGATTTCACGCGTCCCCAAAGTCTCCTGCGTTGGGTCTTGGGGCTGGACAGCCGACTTCCGGTAGGAGGCGGAGCCTGGTTAGAGGTCTGGTGGGGATTAGGACCCGGAAGTAGCTCCCTCCCCTGCTCCTCTCTCTTCTCTCTCTCTCTCCCTCTGCTTCCTGGCTGCCATGAGGGGCACAGCTTCCTTCACAAGGCCCGTCTACCGGGAACCAAAATGAGCCTTTCCTTTAAACGGGGGTATTATGTCTCAGCAAGGAGGAAAATTAAGACTCTCTTTGTGCCCTGGCAGTTTGGGGTAGTGTGTGTGTGCGTGTGCACATATGTGCACGGGGGAGCATTGGAAGAAGGTGAAGATTCTCTGTTACAGTTACCTAGGAAGGAAGTAGCTGCCATTTTACTGATTACAGAGATGACTAGAGCTTTATTGTGTACGGTTTTTTTTTTTTCCTGGTACCAGGCATTGAACTCAGAGCCTTTACACGGAGTACCTTTCCAGTTCTTTTTCACTTTTGTTTTCAGGTAGTCTTGCTAGGTTGCTCAGACTGGACTTGCACTTGCAATCCTCCTGCCTCAGCCTCCCAGAATGCTGGGATTACAGGCATGTGCTTGAATCATTGTACACTCTTAGTTATTTTCTGACAGTTTCATGTGCAATTTTCAACATGTTTCCAGATAATGGAATGGCCCTAGGACAGCTCTAGTCTTTAATTTCATGACCACTGCTAGGTCAAGTACCATACTGATCTTGATGAATTTCTAAGAATTTAAAATTGAATCCTATAATATTTTCTAGTTATGAGTAAATTTGGATAAGTCTGTTAATGTTGCTTGACCAGAGTACACTTTATGTAAAAACTGGAAATACTATTGATGACTAACTTAAGTTGGCTTAAGTTACTTATGGAACAGTTGTATTAAGATCAAAGTGAGATGCTCTATAGCATTTTATAAAGTTCCTACTCAGCAAATAAAATGTATTTTATACCAACAACTTAGGCCCCGTGTTCCCAAGTGTATGCTCTATGAGTACAAAGTTTTCTCTTCTCTCCATCTCTTTGTCTCTGTTTTTCACCTTCTACCTTGTATTAGCTATCCCATTTCTGGGACAAAATATCTAACACCTGCAACTTAAGGGAGGAGAGGGTTATTTGGCTTATAGTTTTCAGTGGAGTCAGTCCAACTGGGGGTGACATCCAGGCAGAAACCCCATGATGGGCAGACCTGGTGGAGGACAGCGGCTTATCCCTTGATGAGAGAGAAGAGAGAGAAAAGAGAGAGAGAGAGAGGACTACACGCTTCCAGGTCCTGTCTCAGTGACCACTGCCTCTGGCCAGGCCATACGTTCTAATATGAGACTTTTGGGGAGAATCTTAGGTTTAGACCGTATGATGTTGTTTTCCTCTTTTTAATCCCCCTCCTGTTGCTAAATCATCCGATTACCAATGATAGTGTTTTTTTCTGGTACCTTACTCAGGGCTTATAGTACCTTTCTTAAGAAGACACTTCAAAGATATTTTTAATAGTTTGCTGTACAAGTTACCAGCTTACTGCTTCTTAGTTCCACATTGTCCCTCTGGTACCTGTTCTGAGACCCAGGCTGAATGCTTCATGTATCTTTTTCTTCTCATGAGCATGATGTAAATTTAACCATTAAATATTGGGTAGGACATTGTTGAAGAAACTGTGTGACTGTTCCAGTGTCTGTGTGTGGAACATTCCTCGTCTTGCTTCTCCTTACCGTGTGAGTCTAAGTGGATGAAGACATGCAGTGCAGCTACATGCAAGCGTCCACGCGCGTATGCAGTTCCTGAGACGCCTGGGATCCCTGCGCTAAGCCAAGGGACTGTCTTCCTGTGTCCTCCCAACATGCTGGTCTGTCCAGCAGCAGCTCACTCACTCTGAGCCCCTCTGCCCAGCTGTAGCCCCTTACACATGCAAGTGCTTCTCTAGCTACGTTACTGTGGACCACCTTTGGCCTAGCAACGCAGCAAACTTCTCTACCACCTAGTGACCCAGTGTCTCTTGGGATACTATTCTTCAGTTACCCCAACAAAGGCCCCCCCCTTCCAAGTTCATCCTTTTCAAACAGTAATTTTCAGCATTCTCTTTATGTTGTTATAGCTACTTTCCTATCACAACTTACTGACTCTTTATTTTAAATATCTGTTTCTTAAATTACCTGGCAAAATTTCTCCTCTGCTCTCAGATTTATGCCTTGGCTGTGCACTGTCTCCTGAAAGTCAGTCTGTGCTGGTCACAGCTGTGCCTTGAGTTATCACTCTTACTTGCATTATTATTATTATTATTTTTGGCAGGGTCTTGCTTTGCAGTTCAGGCTGGCCCTGAGCTAACTATATAGCCCAGACAAGCCTTAAACATACCAGTTCTGCTTCCTCTGCTTCCTGAGTGCTGGGAATATAGGCATGAGCCACCACCCACAGCACTGTGGTATGTGATACTGATTGCTGATGAGCATGAGTCACCATGCTCAGTATTGTTGTATGTGGTTACCGGGGATCGAACCAGGGACCTTGTGCTGTCTAGGCAGGCACTGGAACCACTGAGCTAAATCTCCAGTCCCACATGTTCTATTTGTATTTTGACATAGTCACTCACTTAAAATAAGTCATCAGGTTCCATTGTGTTTATTATTATCAGAGAAAGAAATTATATAATGCCAGTGGGCAAGTTGATATAAATGACAGCAATGTTTTTTTTTTTGTTTTGTTTTGCTTTTGGCGGTACCAGGGATCAAACTCGAGCCTTTGTGCTTCCAAGGTAGGCATGATATCACTTGAGCTAAATCTCTGACCCTATTTTATTTAATTTTTATACATCGTTTTAAATTTTTTTTTGTAATGAACATTGAACTTAGGACCTTGTGCTTGTGAAGCAGGCACAGCACCACTGAGTTAAATCCCCTGCCTGGATTTTAAGTTTTCAAAAATTTCCAACTGCCAACCTTCCCTGAATACTGAAGTCTTAGTTTAGAAAGCAAACAAAAACAAAAACAAAAGCACTGCTACTGGCTGCTTGGCTGCTGGCCGAGGTGACAGAGGTGACGCCGTGTGCCTGCTACAGCTCAGGTGCTGCTGGTTCGCCATGACTGGTCTACCCAGGCCTTGGTGTGCATGGTGGGACGTGGGGAAATACCGGACCAGTACAGAAGGTAGGGCGCTCATGAAATGTTTTAGCTGCCTCCTTCCACTCAGTTCTCATTAGTAGCTAATTTATACAAAAATGTAAAAAGGTCTCTAATTGCATACATGGATTAAACAGGACTAACAAATTTATGCATGAAGTATATTGTTTTCTCAATCCATTAATCTCTGAAGCAAATCTTTTTATGTTTTTATTGAATAACCACTGCCTTACACTGATGCACATTAAAATAGCTGTATTTATTATATGTTTTAAGGGTATATTTTAAATATTATTATATCCTTTTATACAAATACTAGAAAAATTTCTCTTATTTTCCAGTATTAGGAAGTGTCAAATGTCTTCATTTTCAAATTGTCAAATGTCTTCATTGTTATTTGATGAACACAGAAAAAATTTGTTAATATTTTAGTGTACAAATAATTAAAACACATTGCTAATGTCAACTCAGAATTCAATTAAAGGCAGAATTATTCTAAAATTTTGATATTGACATGAAAAATCTTATAAATGTGACATAATAATATCCTCAATCTTAGTTTATTTTTCCTTCATTTATTCCTTTCCTTCTTTGCTTGTAAAATGCTTTTGCTTGAAGTTGATAATAATAACCCTGTAAGAGTGCTTGGATAAATAATATAATCATTTCTTGACTTGGTACTATGTCTTAACATTTTCAATTATAAAAAATCTAGAATCTATATATCAGCAATGATATATTCTCCTTTTAAATTATTTTGTATAAATCTGAGTGATTCTTAGCAACATTTAAACTTTGTTTGGTTTTAGTTTGGTACTGGGAATCAAACTCGGCCTCACAGTAGCTAGGCAGGTGATGTGCCTCTCAACTATCTCTCTGGCCCTTAAACATTTTAACAGTGCTATTTATTAAGCATTTCTTACATCCTATTATGTTTAAAGTGATGACATTTCAAATGATTGATTCTGTTAGGTTTTGAGTAGAAATGTTCCATTTGTATATTGGAAATATTATCCCACTAAATATAAAAGTTGAAACTTTATGTGTATTTTTCAGAATGGCATTATAATTTTCTCTTCTGATTACATCCTTTTAAAAACAAATAACTGGCTTTAAAAGAAAAATTGTTACATTATGGGTTTGGTGAGTAAAGCAAAAATAATTCAAAAGATGCAATGATTTTATATTTTGTTATGTCAATTCAAAAGCACAAATTTTCCAGAAAGAAGAAAAGGTGATCAGGCTAATTTTGAAAGAACAATATTATATAGTTCTTTAAATTTGCCTGAGCCTTCTTAATGCATAAATGTATCATTTGCATCTATGGGTAGCAGTGATTGAGACTTCAATATTGGGAGTGTTTAGGGAACATTCCAGAACCCGGAACAGGACTTGTGAGAACTTGTAAAGGCTTCAGTTCTAAAAGGTACTGAGCCATAGGTAGAATAGGAGAAATACAAGAAGAAATAGAAGAGAAATGCCCTGAGCTTTCAGGCCCAGAGAATCATCAGGGCTCATGATGGTCATCCATGAAAGAGTCTGGCTGGGCCTAATGTGTTCACTGCCTCAGGTAACTTCTAACCCTTGGGAACTGGGCCGGGGGTATAATCTACAGGTGGGCCTCAGACAAACTCAATTTCTGGGGAAAGAAATATATAAATTAGGAAATATGTGGATTGAATGCTCTGTGTGAAATAGCATGACGTTACTACTTTTCTGTAAAATAAATTAAAAATTAAAACTATGGTAGTGTTGAAGTGATCGTGACCCAATAATAGAATGAGGGGCAGTTTTCTTTTTATTTCTTCCTACCAAAAACTTAACTGTTTTTCAGTTGAGTGGCTTCTGTTTGACTTCTAAATGTTGGTTCAAGAATTGGCCTACTGACGTGTTTTGTTTAGTTCCAGGGAGAGCAAAGATATTCAGGGAAACGTGAGCTTTAGGATTGTGCAGAGATCTCTCCTTGTGCAGCAGCCTGGACATAGGGATATGGCTGATTATCAGGGGACTGAGATGCTAACAAATCACCAGTCTGGGGTTAAATATAATATAATTTTTGAGAGTTGAATGAATTTATCATAAAGTCGACTAATTGTAAAAGTAAATCTAAAATATGCTGGATGAAATCTTGTGAAAGAAAAACAATATAAATTCTGTAACTAACAAAATCTGTTAGCAACTTCCAGTGGAGTAGAACAAGTCCTGATGGTAACATTTTATGTCTCAAAGACAATATTTTGTGACAATGGGAAATCTACTTGCTGACTACTGAAAGTCTTATAAAATAGTAGGTATACATATGTAATCATGAGATACGCTTATACCCTCCTGGCAAGTAGTCTCTCAGTATAGTGGTGCCAGTCGGAGATGCCAGGTATTTATAGGAAATAATAAGTAGATTCATCTTTCTTCTTAAAAAGATTTGATTAATGGGCTGGAGGGTTAGCTCAGTGGTTCCAGCGCCTGCCTCGCAAGTGCAAGGTTCTGAGTTCGATCCCCGGTAACCACATACAATGCTGGGCATGGAGACTCACGCCCACCAGCAATCAATACCACATACCACAGTGCCGGGTGTGGTGGCTCACGCCTGTAATCCCAGTACTTGGGAGGCAGAGGCAGGAGGATTGCTGAGTTCGAGGCTTCCCTGGGCTCCATAGTGAACTCAGAGCCAGCCTGAACTACAAAGCGAGACCCTGTCTCAAAAAAAAAAAAAAAAAAGATTTGATTAATAAGAACTTTCTCGAAAGTGGTATCAGAGGTTTCCTGCAATTCAAATGAAGCCATAAAATATCCAAAGTCGTTCCTTTTGCTCAGCAAACAATAATTTAGACTTAGACTGTAGAGAAGAACACAAGCATAAAACACATACCACCTTCACTGTCTAGGCAGAATATTGGCATCGTCTCATTGTGATTTTTCTTGTTGTAATTCAATTTTACATTAAAATCATGAATGCACTTTGAGACCATAATGTCAAATGAGATAAATCAGACACACACTTAAATATCACAAGGCTTCTCTCATATGATCAATCTAAATTATAACTGAGGAAGAAAATAGAAGAGAAAAATGAGAAGGAGATTAAGAGATGGAGAAAATGGGGGGAGGGTAGGAAAAGGGCTGAAAACAGTTGGGATGAGTTATACATGTGCCAGCCTCGCACAAGGAATGTAAACATGCACTACCTACACGTACTAATAAAAAAGTGAGCAAACAGTTATATTCACATTGTTTTGTTTTAATGTTCCTCAAAAGCATTGAAACTTTATATGTATAACGGCATATAAGTGTTCCATGTGTATATTTTCATTTATTTTACAATTGCATGGGAACGTTCTATGGGGATTTTTGTCTCCTCTTTTAATTAACCTATTTGTGTGTCCAAAATAGTATTTGACACATAGTAGGGGTTGCCAAAAAGAGTCAATTGAACAGTGAATTAATACAAATTCTAAGGGAGTTTATTGAATATTTGCTTTATAATATGTCGCATGCAGAATAGTGATGATTAGGAGGGAAAAGACTAAACTAGAGATCTTGCTTTTACCCAGAAAGCTTTAAGTACCTTAAAGTAAGAAACAGAATCCCATTTCATGCTTCTGTCTTTCATCTTTGCCTTCTTATTGGCTTATGTTTTCTAATGTAGAATGCTTGTTATAGGAATACAGTTGAAAAAGTAGTATTTTTCAATAGATTAGTATTATTGTAAACAATTCTCTGCAGCAATATACATTTTAGTCTGTAGATTGCAAGTCAAAACTGTTCCTTTGTGCTTATGAAATCACAACAGAAAACTCAGTTTTTCCGTGGCTTGAACCACTCCCATGAGCAAGAGTTACCTTATGGGATTCTCAAGTATCCTTATATCGTCTTTCTTGGCTTAACTTATGTCATCAAAGAGATAGCATTGGTGAGGCAAATGGAATCTATGTTCATTGATGATATATAAACACATATTTTAAGTACTGAAATACAAGTTTACTCTGGATAATATTGAAGTCTGGCAAAGGTTACATCATAGAACTGTGCTGAATGCCATTGAAATGTGAGCCATCAGTATACTCTAGGAGACTCTGTTCACTTGCTTAATTAAGTGTTCAATAAAGAATTACAGTGTCTGAAATGAACTATAAACCGTGGGAAAAAATCGCACACATGAGTGACAATCAGCTGATAGATGAATGAATAAGTGAAGGAATACAAAAGAGAAGCTTCAGGTCACGGCAGAACGCTGAAGGCAGAGGGGTGAATGAGGAAGGACTTGCAGCCTTGAAAAACCAGCCTTGTGGCACCATCACAGTGAGGACAAGTGTCATCTGTGCGTTTTATGTATTATTCAGAATACACTGATTAAAGGAAATGTAGATTAATTGATCACATTATATATTATATTCGAAGGAAATTCATAAAAGCTACTTAATGAATTCTAATTTCTGCTGAGGATTTAGTAATAACATGATAGTTTAAAAGACATTCTTTTTGTTTTTGTTTTGTTTTCACTATGTAGTTTATCTCACTATGTAGTTCAGGCTGGGCTTTAACTCACAGGGATCCTCCTGCCTCAGCCTCCCAAATTCTGGGATTACTGGAGTGCACCACTCCTGTAATTTTTTAAAATCAGTAAAACTGATTTTACTCTTTTCACTTTGTTTTTGTTTTTCACTATTCATTTAATCTTTAAGATAATTTGCTATTGGTTTTGATTGATGTAATTAGTGTAACAGTGTTCACATTTACTAAGCAAGAACTAAGAATTGCAAAGATATTGAAACCTAACCTTTTTTTCCCCTAGACATAAGATCCCTTATCTTTTGCAACAAACAAGTCTCTGTTCATTGGCATTCAATTAAGAAGTGGATGCTTCTGTTTCATAATTTAAATAAAAAGATTTCAGTTGACTTTGCTCAATGACACATTGTGCTGACCCAAATGTGAAGCACTGGATATTATTTCTGCTTGGAGAAGGTGAATAGTTAGGGGAATTCCATCAGTGTCGGTGGTGGGAAAAGGTCTCAAAACCCTTTATACCTCAGCACAAATGTTTTAAGGAGCAGTCATTGGACAGCACAGTTTATAGCCAAAGTGACAGATTCCTAACATTGTATTACTTAGGCACAGAGGTCGTTGCTCTGCCTGTAAATAAAAGCAAATCGTGTGTATTTTTAAATAACTAACATGTACATTTTGGTTTCTGAAATTTTATTATGAAAAGGCTACCTCTACTTATATGCACAGTGAAATGTGTGGAAAATATGAATTAACTGAATTCAATTATGTTCTCAAATAGATATTGGTTAGTGTTGAAGTTGATCAAATGCTTGAAGCTATTTTGATTTTTTGTTTTGTTTTGTGGTGGGTTTTTGTTTTTGTCTTTTGTTGTTTTGGTTTTGGTGGTTCTAGGGATAGAACTTGGGCCCTTGTGTTTCCAAGATAGGCTTGGTGCCACTTGAAATAAATCCCCAGCCCCTTGAAGCTATTTTGAAATCAGATTTATCCCTTTTTTTTAGTGATCAGAAGCTATTTCTGTGTAATCTAGTCAGATAATTTAAAAATAAATGTATACATTATTATCTACTTGATTCTAAACAATTATATTGTTTTTGTAAACATCTAGATAATTGGCAATTGCTGTGTTTTATTCTGCACTTTAACTCTGGTATGGACACAGCACAGTAGAAATTAAAGGTGAAGATAACAAAATGTGTCATTATAGCTGTTTTTTCTAGGGATTATAGTACAACATCACCATGAGTTATTTCAAATAATTTTTGCTATTTTGTTGGATTTTATTAGATACTGTCTCCATTAATTCTCCTCTTCAGAGAAACCAAAAACTCCCATACATCCATCAGTTACTTTCTTAGATTCTCAGACAATTGATCATCATTCCTTAATGTAGAATAAAAACATCTCACATTAAATTAGCTAAAAGTTGTAGCAGAGTATTGTGTTGAAGAATGTTTGTATATAATTCTTTTAGTACTATGGAAATTTACTCCAGACTTACAAGGTTAACTTCATTCTAGGATGAATACATTGTATACTTCAGGTAAGATTAAAGGTTGACTGAGGAGGATCTGTGTAAGAGAATTAGGAGTTGAACCAATACTGGCTGTCACCATTGCATCACTGAACTTCAGACTCTTTCTTGACTCAAAATAATGATGCAAAAGAAAATTTAACATGCCTACATATCTATAACCTAAAGCAAAAGCTTCACCAAACAATCCCCTCCTTAGGGGTTTTCACTCTGATATTATATTTTTCTTTCACTTTCATTTAAAAAAAGAAGCAAATGAAACCATTCTGATTACCTGATCTTCTGATAGGTTATAAATCTCTCTTTGAAAAATACTGGTGGGCAGATAACTCTGTTCGCTGTTATTTACTGTATATAAAATGGTCAGAGGTGTAATAAAAATTTTAAAATGATGATACTATATTGCTTTCTCTGCAAATCACTGAAATCTGGCATTTCTTTTAAAAATTAACTGAAACTCATCTACTCGAGAGTGATTTTTGCTACTCAGGGGTGACTTGTACTTTTTCAGGGGAGCAGATAAAACTAGCTTGGCACCTTAATTCCTGAGTAGTGGTGTAAGAATTGGCTATGTGGTATATGCATACAAGACAAAGATAGAAATTTACTTCTCATTACAGTATTAATACATATGTGAAAACACTGATGATTATGTGGAGAATGAGATCACATAGTCACTCAAAAAACATTCCTGCCTTGAGGCCATACTCGTAAGTGAAATAAGTTGGACACAGATGTGTAAATACCATATCTGTCCTGTAGCATGAGAAACTGAAGGCATAAATGATTTCCAAAATGTATGCCATGTATTGTGAAATAGGGAGAAAATGTTCAAAAGGAAAAGGGAAGGGCAGGTAGGGGAAACTAAAGAGGGAAAAGAAAAAAAATTGATGGTTAAAAAAGGAAACAAAGCTGATGTACATGGGAGTGGGTGGTTGTAGGGAAGGCAGGGGAATGGGGAAATAGGAAAATCAAGATGTCTCACGTACAGCTAGAAATTCTCCATGTTGAATGTAATCAGAATGTATGTGTAAAATATACCAATAAAACCAGTTTTAAAAATCATTCCTCGAGTTTCTAAAAGAAATGATTCACCTGCAAAGAGTATTGGAAGAAAAACCAAACAGATAAATTGTGAGGCACTCGAAGGAACTTCTGTAAGGATGTAAAGTATTTAAATAAAGTTTATGACTTCTAGAAACATCCTGCAGTTGACATTTACGTGCTGTCTTGGAGGGTGAACATTTACTCCTTCTACACTAAGTTCTGCGCTGTCCCTGCTGCCTATTCTTAAAGGCTCAACTTGGGGTGTAACAATAGCAAAATCACTGGCCAGGGCGGAAGTTGAGAGTGGGCCACAGGATGGTAGGAGATTTTAAGAACCATTCATATTATTTTCCTCAATAACGTTGTTCCAATATTGCTGTAACATTTTGGAAAACTCACTTCTAGAACTTCGTTTTCACTTTTCGGAGACAAAGTCACAAATTTTCAAATGGTAAAACGGCATGGGATCTGGTATAGTCCAGATCTAAGATGTCCTGCAGAACTCTCACACGTGTGGAAGGTGGCTGGATCAGCAGATGCGACACTTCCTGGTGGAGCACCAATGATGAGCTGAGGAGCAGCACGTGCTAGCAGGAGGTGGGGCGTGGTTGGAGGAGGGTTCTTTGGTGTCTCCCTTTTCTTTCTGCTTCCTGGCTGCCTTGGGTTGAGAACCTTTTCCTCTGTTGGGCACCTCACCTACCTGTGTCTGCCTCGGAGCCAGCCAAGCTTGGACTGGAACCTTGAGCCAAAATAAATCTTTCTTCCATTAAGGTGTAGGTCACGGGTATGGCGTCCTTCGATGGGAACAGGTCTAAGATAGTATCTTTTCCTTAAGCCTCTGTTTTTGCTTAAAGTCATTTGTACTTATATTTTCAGAAAGAATATTGTCTTAAGATTCACAGAAAAATCAGTTTTTCTACCCTGTGTATTAGTCCCTTGTTCATTCATTCAGTATTTAGAAAGCAAAAGATGGGCGATAAACCTGGTTACTTGTTGCTTTGCCAGTCTGGTTTTCTAAAGAAGATCAATGCAGACATATTTCCTATTTTAAATTTTATTTGTTCAGAAATTCTTTCTTGAGCATGTACTGTGTGCTGATGGAGTAGTGAATACAGAAGGAATAAATCTTTGCGTATAAGAATTCATTATTTCAAAGATAGCCTGCTGGCTCAGTTGGCTTACAAATGGCATAAAATGCCTTGGTAATTCTTTTTTTTTTAATTGAATTCTTTATTGGTACAATTTATATACATCTCAAAATCACATATAACATTGGGAAATTTGTACCAGTATATGCCACAAGTTAATTCTCATTTTTACCCATATCCCTTGGTAATTCTTATAAAATAGAGGTCTTTGCACCTTTTAATTTATACATTATATATTATATAATATATTATACATTTATTATGTATTATATATACTATATATTATATATTACATAAGCAAAGCTATCATTTGCTGGTGAAAGTCATAGAACACTCATCAGTAGTTTAACGAACCCTTGTTCTAGCGTCAGAGGCTCCTCAGAGCTTCCGGCCATCGGCGTCTGACGTCGTGGTCCGGAGTAGGTTCTGAGAGTCGGGGTCTCTAACCGACTCTGCAGTGATGCCTGGGAAACACGTGCGGATTTAACTCCCAGCTCTCGCCCTCTGGCTAGATCAGGCCAACGCTTGTTTCTGTAAATAAAGCCTTAGCCGCATTGCCATTTTCTATGGCTGCAATTGTGCTCCCCTGACGGAGTTAAGTAACGGGGACAGAAGGGAGGCGATGACCCACCGAGCCAAAACTATTTACGACTTAGCCCTTTAGAAAGAATTGCCAACTTCTGATGGAAATGACCATTGTATTATCATCTGGTAGTCCCACTGGAGACTAATTTTGTGACTCTCAGTTAAGTTTTATCTTGACAACCACAAAGCCAAAGCAAGATGTACTTGCTTAAAGTGTTTTGAGTGGAAGATTTAGCCAAACAGGTTACAGGAAGTGTGATGTAAAAAGTAACAGAAGTTA
>PVIC010004983.1:0-59930 GCA_004025085.1 Thryonomys swinderianus | reverse complement strand
CCCTTCAACTTTATGTTTCATCTGGTTACTAGTTAATCTCACCAGACAAATGAGAAAGTCATACTTCTTGTTTGTAATGTGGGTATAATAAAACTTTTCTTACAGAGTTGATAAGCTGTAAGAATGTAAATGTTTCTTAGTGTCTGCAAGGTTTTTGAAATTCAAAAACATTAAGCAAATGTTGGTGGGATTGAGTGCAATGCTTTCTCTTTTTTTTTTTGAGACAGGGTCTCGCTTTGTAGTTCAGGCTGGCTTTGAGCTCACTATGTATCCCAGGCAAGCCTCGAACTCAGCAATCCTCCTGTCTCTGCCTCCCGAGTGCTGGGATTACAGGCGTGAGCCACCACTCCCGGCACTGTGGGATGCGGTATTGATTGCTGATGGGCATGAGTCTCCACACCCAGCATTGTATGTGGTTACCGGGGATTGAACTCAGGACCTTGCGCTTGCAAGGCAGGCACTGGAACCACTGAGGTAACCCTCCGGCCCACAATGCTCTCTCTTTGTAGCAGTGGGTAGTATTTTAGTTGGCTGTTGTGTTGTGTTTTTTTTTTTTTTTGAGATAGGGTCTCGCTTTGTAGTCCAGGCTGGCCCTGAGCTCACTGTGTAGCCCAGGCAAGCCTGGAACTCAGCAATCCTCCTGTCTCTGCCTCCTGAGTGCTGGGATTACAGGCGTGAGCCACCACACCTGGCACTGTGGTATGTGGTATTGATTGCTGGTGGGCGTGAGTCACCATGCCCAGCATTGTATGTAGTTCCCAGGGATCGAACTCAGGACCTTGTGCTTGCGAGGCAGGCGCCAGAACCACTGAGCTAAATCTCCAGTCCCCAAGTTTTTGTTTTTAATAAACATTTCTGAGGAATTGTTGCCTTGGGTTAGGATGGGAAAAAAAATCCTATGTTATTTAGAGTTGTAGTTAAGGAGTTTTCTCTTTTTTGGTCTGTGCTGCTAAAGCAAGCTGTTAAAACATAAAAAGGTGGGAGATAAAATAGGGTGAGCCTGCATCCTGCATTTTATTGAAGGAACCCTTGAGAGGATTGTAGTCCTGGCAGGTTTACTGGAGATGCTGAATCCCCAAGGCAGCCAGTGAACTTGTAGGAACAAGCCCCTAGGCCGGGCTGGATTTGGATTATATCTCATTTGAGAATCAGTAAGCAGATTTTGGCCTTGTGTATGGGAAATCAGGAATTGTGTATGTGAAAAAGGAGGCCTGATAGTATTAAAGTACAACAGATAAAGGCTCAGGCTAGGGAGGAGAAACATCAGAAGCAGTTGGAAAAGACACAATTAGAGAAAGAAAAAAAGAAAAGAGAGCAGAAAAGGAAAAAAAATAGAATGTGACGAGAAAGAACTAAAGGAACGTCTAAGGCAACTTGAACACATAGTGAAAGTTCAAACATATAAAATTAAATTACTAATATAAAAACTAAATTACTGAAGAATATCAGGGAGATAGAACGTGAAAAAGAATATGAAACATCTCTATCAAGACAATTTTAGAGGCAAAGGACATACATTTTTGGTTTTCTTATAAAGTTTTCTTGTCTATTCAAAAAATATAAGTTAGTGAAGCTGTATACTTGGGGTCTTTTCCTGGTGATTTTTGAAACCTATATAAGCATTTCTTTCTTTTTTTCTTTTTTTTTTTTTGAGACAGGGTCTCACCTTGTAGTTCAGGCTGGCCCTGAGCTCACTATGTAGCCCAGGCAAGCCTGGAACTCAGCAATCCTCCTGCCTCTGCCTCCGGGATTACAGGCGTGAGCCACCAAGCCTGGCACTGTGGTATGTGGTATAGATTGCTGGTGGGCGTAAACCACCACACCCAGCACTGTATGTGGTCACACCGGATAGAACTCAGGACCTTGTGCTTGGAAGGCAGGCGCTGGAATCACTGAGCTAAATCTCCAGTCCATAAGCATTTTTTTTTTTTTTTTTTGCTCTTTGGAGCCAGGGTCTCGCTTTGTAGTTCAGGCTGGCCCTGAGCTCACTATGGTGCCCAGGCATTTCTTTTTAATGAAAGTCACTGGCTGAGTTCTTCAAATAAGTACTAGAATGCCTATCAGTAGGCTGTTTAATTTATCACCCGTACCACCCAGAAAATACTTCAAAGAAGTGAGCTCAGTATAAAGTTACCTGTAATTTGGGGAATCTCATGGATTCATTTTTGTATTTAGGGATAGAATTCTGAACTAAGTACTGAGGTGTTTTAGTTACTTTCTTTATCACTGAGACCCATTACCTGACACCCACAACTTTGAGGAAAGATTTATTTTGGTCATGTTGCAGTGCATTGGTCAGCTGCTCCGGGGCAGGACAGCACAGCAGGGATGCATCATTGAGGAGGGCTACCCAGAACAAGGCAAGCAAGAAACAGATTGAGGAGTCTGGAGGTATAAATGCCTCCAGGCCATGCCCCACCCTGTGACCTGCCTCTTCCTACCAGACCCCAGCTCTTAAAGCCAGCTAGCTGTACACTCAGTAGTATGATCACTTCCCAAGAGTCCCACGTGTTGAGTGCATGAGGCTTTGGTGGAATCTAGTTATAAATCGCAGCATTGAGCTATCTTTCAAGACAAAATACAGAAATTTTAAAGTTTGAAATCACATAAACCGTTCAGCTGGAACAAAAACCTGGTGTCTGAGTTTAAAACTTGGCAGAAAAATTAGGCAGCTTGTTGGATGCAGACTGTCATTGGCCCAGCATGGTGGTACACACATGTAATTGCACATGGTAGGAACTCAATAAATATTTGTCAGGTGAATAAGTGAGACATTAAGGGAGACAATTTTATTATTAGATAAAGTCGACTTGAGCCCACTTTCAAAATTTAAACTTGGACATTTTTAGTCTCTCTGAACCTTTTTTTTTTTAGATAATACTTTGTTAGGGCTGTGGTAGGCACTTAGCATACAGCATTGGCATAACCTGTCAGTGGTACCAGGACAGTTACCCTTTATCCTAGACAATGAAATAACTTAAATAGTTTTCATGTTAGTCCTACAGGGAAGGCATAAAATGATAACCCAGGGCTGGAGGGTTAGCTCGGTTTCAGTGCCTGCCTCACAGGCGCAAGGTCCTGAGTTCAATCCCCGGTAACCATATACAATGCTGGGCATGGAGATTCATGCCCACCAGCCATCAATACCACATACCACAGTGCCAGGCGTGGTGGCTCATGCCTGTAATCCCAGCACTCGGGAGGCAGAGACAGGAGGATTGCTGAGTTCAAGGCTTGCCTGGGCTACATAGGGAGCTCAGAGCCAGCCTGAACTATAAAGTGAGACCCTGTCTCAAAAAAAAAAAAAGTGATAACCCAGAGAAATAAAATGAGTGTCTACAGTTTGTGCTTTCTAAGTGGGATCCAGAACCTAAATCATTTGTCATTTACTACATTATCTCCAAAGTAAGAGTTTTCATTTCCTTTTTTTTTTTTTTTTTCTGGTTCCAGGTGTTGAATTCAGGACCTTGTGCTTGCCAGGCAGGCACAGTGCCACTGAGCTCTAGCCCCCATCTCCTCAGTTAAATACTGGGTTAAATTAGAACTATTAAACGTTAACATAATTAGATGTATAGGTTAGAAGAAGGGGTCAGTCTGTTTAGGCTCTTCATTTTCTCAATGAGGAAAAGGTTATAGCTGGCCTTGTACTCACACTAGCAGCCACATGACTCTTTTAGTGGTTTCATATTGGAATTTTGGCAAGGTAGCCTAGAAAGGGCCCCACCCAGTTCAGCATTTTCTATAGCATTAGCAATTTTTTCCTTTCCTTTTTAAAATTTAAGTGTAATCTTTTTTTTTTTTTTTGAGACAGGGTCTTGCTTTGTAGTTCAGGCTGGCTCTGAGCTCACTATGTAGCCTAGGCAAGCCTCGAACTCAGCAATCCTCCTGTCTCTGCCTCCCGAGTGCTGGGATTACAGGCGTGAGCCACCATGCCTGGCACTGTGGGTATGTGGCATTGATTGTTGGTGGGCGTGAGTCTCCACACCCAGCATTGTATGTGGTTACCGGTGATTGAATTCAGGACTTTGCGCTTGCGAGGCAGGTGCTGGAACCACTGAGTTAACCCTCCGGCCCTTAAGTGTAATCTTATGTTTGACTGATATGTAGAGATACAAGTTGTGTATGTTAGTAGAGTCTTGTGATGTTTTGATACATGTATATGCTGTGTAATATTTAAGTCAAGTTAAATACCTTTTTAATGTCTATTGTGAGAACATTCCAAATATTTGTGTGCTTTTTTTTTTTTCCTTTTTGAGACAGGGTCTTGCTTTGTAGTTCAGGCTGGCTCTGAGCTCACTGTGTAGTCCAGGCAAGCCTCGAACTAAGCAATCCTCCTGCCTCTGCCTCCCGAGTGCTGGGATTACAGGCGTGAGCCACCACGCCCGGCTACTTGTGTGTTTTTTAAACACATAGTACATTGTTATCTGGAGTCTCCCTATTGTGCATAGCACATGGGCCTGTCTAGCTATAACTTCAGATAAATTTATCTACTTTGCCTCATCCCTCCCTCTCTCGCTACTGATCTCCCCAGGCTGTGGTAACCACTGAACTTCCTCTGACATCAACTTTTTTAGATTCCACATCTAAATGAGAACACACAGTACATGTCTTTCTGTGCTTAGTTTATATCACTTAATGTAATCCCTCTGTGGAAAATTTTTTTTTTTTTTGCTTTTTGAGACAGGGTCTCACTTTGTAGTTCAGGCTGGCCCTGAGCTCACTATGGTGCCCAGGCAAGCCGCCGCGAACTCAGCAATCCTCCTGTCTCTGCCTCCCAAGTGCTGGGATTACAGGCCTGAGCCACCACGTCCGGCATTGTGGTATGCGGTGTTGATTGCTGGTGGGCATGTCTCCACGCCCAGCATTATATGTGGTTACCGGGGATCGAACTCAGGACCTTGCGCTTGCGAGGCAGGCGCCGGAACCACTGAGCTAACCCTCCGGCCCGTCTGTGGAAAATTTTTAAATTTCATTTTTTTTAAGTAGCTGAGTGTACTTCCAGTGTGTGTATATGTACCATATTTTCTTTTCCCCTTTAGTACTGGCGATTGAACCCAGGGTCTTTACATTAAGCTATCTTTCCAACCCTTCTTTTATTTTTTATTTTTGTAAAGGAGCTTACTAAATTGCTTAGGCTGGGCTTGAATTTGCCTGACTTAGCTTCCTAGGGTGCTGAGATTATATATATAGGCATAAGCCACAACTCCTGGCTTGTAACACATTTTTAAATTCATTTATCAGTTGAGGAATAGTTATTTTCCATTTCTTATGAATAATGCTGCAGTGAATATATCAGCATTGACATTACTATTTTTAGCAGCAAATTTTATAATTTGTTTTTTGAGACAGGGTGTTGCTGGCCTTGAACTCACTATGTAACCCAAACTGGGCTTGAATTTGCTGTGATCCACCTGCCTCTGCTTTCCAAGTGCTGGGTTTATAGGCAGAGACCACCAGTCCTGTATATAACAGCAAATTTTAGTATTCAGTTCTTCTGAATTGGATTTCAGAAGCAACAATTATCTCGATAGGTGTAATATTAAGAAATTACTGTTGACTCTGTAACAGTATGTCACATATATTCCTTTGAGGTTGTTAGGAATTTGAGATATACACACACACACACAATATATATATACACAAAACTTACTAGAATTTTTCTTTTATTTTTTTTCCTAATTAGAATGTGACATCATCTCCTCAGTATTCTACATTCCTGGAACATATTATCCCTCGATTTCTTACATTTCTTCAAGACGGAGAAGTCCAGTTTCTTCAGGAGAAACCAGCCCAGGTAATCTGTTCAAAAGAATCCATAAGAGAGAAATGCCATACTATTGGCTCACAAGCATTTATGAAGTAACTACTCAGAAAATGAGTTAGAGATGAGAGAGATGAATGTGATGGTGCAGGCCTGCAACCCTGGCTACTCTGGGGAGCTAAGCTGGAAAAGCACAAGTTAGAGGGTAGTTTAACATACATGCATACATATGTATGTGCATACATACATACATATATATACACTTAGGTTTTTTTGAGACAGAATCTTACTATGTATTTCAGGCTCACCTTGAACTCATTCTGTAGCCCAGCCTGACCTTGAACTTGTGGCTTCCCCCCTGCCTCAGCTTCCCAAGTGCTAGGATTACAGCCATAAGCCACCACACCTGATTAGGTTTTTTTTTTTTTTTTTTTTTTTTTGAGACAGGGTCTTGCTTTTGTAGCTCAGATGGGCCCTGAACTCAACTGTGTAGCCCAGGCAAGCCTTGAACTCAGCAATCCTCCTGCCTCTGCCTCCTGAGTGCTGGGATTATAGGCATGAGCCACTGTGCCTGGCACACCTGATTATTTTTTATTTCTTAAAGATAGGGTCTTATTATGTAGGTCAGGCTGGCCCTACTGGCCTTCAATTTAGGTGATTCCCCCTGCCTCAGCTTTAGCCTTGGCCTCCCTTGGCTAGCATTACCTGGCAACCTGGGTAATTTATAAAACATTGCAAGACCTTTTCTCAAGAAAGATTTTTGTCTCTGGAGGAATATTTGGTCCACAGCTATTACCTCCTCAGTTAAATGTTTTAGTTTATTTTGCCTAGGCCATCTCTTTTACAGTTGTTTTGTTGACTGGAGATCTAAGCCTAAGGTCTTCATACTGAGATACATTCCCTAACTTTTTTTTTTCCATTTTATATTTTAAGACATGGTCTTACTGAATCTCTTAAATTGCCTGGACCGGGCTGGAACTTGAGATCTTCATACCTCAACCTCCTGGAGTGCTGGGGTTAAAGGCATGTGCTGCTGTGCCTGGCTTCTTTTACAATTTATTTATTATGTTTGCCAGTTGCTGGTGTACATATGTACACTGTTCATTACAGAAAAATTCTAGTGATTTAATGACACTACCTCCCATATCTATGACCAACATTAACTTATTGCAGTTTATATGTATGTGTCTGTCTAGTTTCATCTGTACAGTCCAACTTTTTATACTCCCTTCCCTCACTTGATCATTTTAAAGTAGTTCCACTTGCCTGTAACTAGTTCAGTTCCCTGTCATTAAAAGGACACTAAAAATTAAAATGTTACCATAATACTAGTGAAATATTACCAGTTGAAGTATTTTTATATTGTACCAGTTCAGGAAGTTGCATATTTGATCTAGCTTTTATCAGTCAGCCCCACAGCAGAATCATGGAAGCTTAATACAGTTTATGATGCAACTAGTTTTTAGGCCCAAGGTACTTGGAGATTGCATTACAGGAGCAAAAGAGATTATAAATTCAATTTGTGTTTTGCTCTTTCATTTTAAGTCTATTCTGTATTTGCACACTTGTCTTTCTGGTGCAAATACTGGTTAATTTTGATCAGAAAAGTTAGTTGATGTTGGTACAAAGTTGTAGAAAACTGAAAATAATGATTTTTTTCTGTACATATTTTGAACTAGATTTTGAGTAATTTATAAGAATCTTCCTAAAATTAGATTCATCTGTTTTTTTTCTTTTGTGTGTGGTTCTAGGGTTTGGACACAGAGTCTTGAATATACTAAATAAGTGCTGTACTAATGAACTACATCCCCAGTCTTTTTAATTTTTTTTTTTTTTTTGAGACAGGCTCTCATTTTATAGTTCTGGCTGGCCTGAGCTCACTATATAGCCCAGGTGAGCTTTGAACTCAGCAATCCTCCTGCCTCTGCCTTCCAAGTGCTGGGATTACAGGTGTGAGCCACCATGTCCAGCTTTTAATTTTATTTTGATATAGGGTCTTGTTAGTTGCCCAGGCTAGCCTTCAGGTTTTGACCTTCTTGCCTCAGCTTCCTGAGTAGTGGAAGTCCAGCTCAAATTGAACTCATATGGTTTCATGATAGTTACCATTAGGTACTGTGTACCCACAATATGTGTAGAGTATGAGAATTAATTTGCAACTCTGATGTATTTTAATGTTTTTTCTTACACCATTTTTTCTTACAGCAACTGCGGAAGTTAGTACTTGAAATAATTCACAGAATACCAACCAACGAACATCTTCGTCCTCATACAAAAAATGTTTTGTCTGTGATGTTTCGGTTTTTGGAGGTAATCTTTGAGAGTTAATTTTTTTTTTTTTGAGACAGGGTCTCACTTTGTAGTTCAGGCTGGCTCTGAGCTCACTATGTAGTCCAGGCAAACCTCGAACTCAGCAATCCTCCTATCTCTGTCTCCCGAGTGCTGGGATTACAGGCATGAGCCACCACGCCCGGCACTGTGGTATGTGGTATTGATTGTTGGTGGGCATGAGTTTCCACGCCCAGCATTGTATGTGGTTACTGGGGATCAAACTCAGGACCTTGCGCTTGCGAGGCAGGCGCCAGAACCACTGAGTTAACCCTCCGGTCCCTGAGAGTTAATTATTATCATCTAGCAATGTATAAAACTTTGAGTGGTTTTCCTATAGTAAAATCCAGTATTATACAACAGCTTCTCTTCACTGAAGTTTTTATTAACATGAATAAAAGTCTTTCTCTATTCTTTTCCCCCATTCCCTTTTGTGAAGCAAGACTGCAGCACATAACTGGGCCTTCTCTCAGTCTGGGAATTGACTAGACTGGAAGGACGTGCAGGGTGAGGGTTGGCAGGTGTGGCATGAGTTCACCTGTGCTGTGCATCTCAAGCATAGAGCTTTATTGTAGGCATTCATAAGAAGGTCTTGAATTTTGGAGGTGAATCTAGTTGGTATCTGTTAAATTCCTAAAACTGTTTCTCATGCTTTTCCTGATGTGTTTAGAATTCTATTGGAGTGGTGTAGAACTGGACTCCTAACTTGGCTCTGCACTTAGTGCACATAAAATACCACAAAGCCACAGGCTTCACTTCCTCATGTGGATGGTACTTCTCAGTCATAGAGCACTTGTAAAGTGTTTAGTCCTTAGTGGATGCGTAGTAGTAGTTTGTTTTTTCCTAGTCTGTGGCAGTATGGATTGCTTATCCCTTAAACAGAGTGCTTAGCACCAGAGCTGGGCGTTGTGCCTCATGCCTATAATCCCAGCACCCAATAAACTAAGAGGGATCACCTGGCACCTATAGTCCCAGCACTCAGTGAGCCGAGACAGGGATCACCTGGGCTACCTGGGCTACATAGTGAGTTCAAGGCCAGCCTAAACCACATGTGAGACCATATCTCAAAAATGCTTAGCAACAGAAGTGTTTTGGACTTTGCATTTTTAAATTTTATTTTACAATATTTGAGATATACTCTGTAAATAAAAAATTCACTTATTTTATATAAATCTTACACATGTAGCCTGAAGATAATTTTGTGTAGTATATTTTTAGTGCCTCTGTGTTTTGATTGTGACTCATCACATGAAGTCAAGGTGTAATTTTCCACAACCCCGTATTTCTAAGCTGTGAATAGTGTCAGTGTGGCCATTAAGACAGTTCATGGTGTGACTTGCCATGTATAGCAGTTGGCCCACCTGTCAGTTGTACTCCCAGAGCTTGCTAGTGGTTTGCCCTTGAGCTAGTTTATGAATTGTTAGCAAATTAGCTACAAATGGAGGTTAAGTATGCAGAAAATGCTTAGAAAGTTTATACTTGAGAATAAATCTTCAGAAGTGTAACTTTAAATTTTTTTTTTAAAGACGGAAAATGAAGAAAATGTTCTTATTTGTCTAAGAATAATCATTGAACTACACAAACAGTTCAGGCCACCAATTACACAAGAAGTAAGTTATTTATTGATAATATTTCTTAAAGTGCTAACAGATTCCTTCTGCTATGTAAAAATAACTCTTGGAGTTGACTGAACAAAGTACTGCTATTAAATGTAGAAAATATACCCTAAATTGGGGGCAATTCTTTATGGGTTTACCATGATTTTTTTTTTTAAATATGTGTATCAGTAGTTTGCTGAATTTGTCTAGTAGTTGAAATGCATTAACCAGCCAAGCTGACAGTCAATTTGAGCTGTATGCCAGAAGACAACAGTCATTGTGTGTCATGTATTGGGCTGGAGTAAAGTTAGAGCTGGATTTGATTCTTGACTCCCAAACTCTAGAGTGACACTGAGTAAGCTCCTAGGCTTTTGGAGACTTTTCTTAGTGGGTAAAGTAGGTCCCCAAAACATCTGAAGATTTAAGTTAGTTCTTAGCTTAGTCATTGGTGCCTACCTACATAGTAAGCAGTAAGCATACGGTGTTAGTTATAATTAAGAGAATATCTTCTCTAAGGATAACCTTAGTGCCTGCCATAGAGTGTCACTTGAAAGCAGAAGGATAAGACTTCCTGCCGCTCTAGCCCTTCAGGGATCACAGCTGATCTGAGATATACAGACCCTCCTTACATATTGTTAAGAGATAACACCTGATTCACAGCCTTACAGGGTAAACAGTACAAGTATTTAGTATTTTGATGATTGCCTTTCCTTTTTTTTTTTGTATGTATATTTCCCATATTGTGATAATACTGTACATAACATTTTTTTTTTTTTTTCGGTACTGGGGATTTAACTCAGGCCCTTGTGCATCCAAGGTTGGTGCATTACCACTTGAGCTAAATCCCCAGCCCCTGTACATAACATTTTTAATTTTTTATTTCACATTATAGCTAAGCCTTTTCCCAATCATAGTTAATTTTTAATGACTGCATTGTATTTTTATGAGTATCCTTATTTTTAGGTATTTAAGATACTTCAAATGTTTATTTTATGGCTGCTACTGAATATCTTTATGTTTCAAGTTACTTCATTGACTAGGCTTATAGGAGTTCCTGGGTTAAAGGTATTGATTCTTTAAATCTCCTGATACACTATGATGCTAAATTAATTCCTAGAAAACGTTTAGCAGTTTATGGACACAGCCTTTCATGCATTGGATGTTATTTTTGGAAGGCAGCTATGCTCACCACTATACCACCAATGCTCATTGGATGTTATTTTTGAAAGGCAAAAAGTGGCATTCATTTTTCATTTCTTTTTTCTTCTGAATTAGAAACTTGTTTTGTCCCCCCCACCCCCCATTTGTATCTTGTCTGGAATTTTCTTTGTTTTATGAACTCTTATGTATTAAGACTTAAGTTTTTTTTATTGTAAGGATTTTCTGTTCATAAATACCCTATAATGAAAATTCTTTTTCAGATTCATCATTTTTTGGATTTTGTGAAACAAATTTACAAGGAGCTTCCAAAAGTAGTGGTATGTTTTTACTATAGTTTGAATTTATTAGTTGTATTTATCATTTCTTTATTTCAAAGGAAATTTGGGACAATTTGAAGAAAAAACAGAGGGAGGTTTGGTAATTTTAGGATGGGGAATGTTTAGCAATCATTAAAATCTAAGTTGATAGGCCAGAGAATTAGCTTAATGGTTCTAGTGCCTGCCTAGCAAGCACAAGGTCCCTAATTCGGTGACTCATGCCCACCAGCAATCAGTACCACATACCACAGTGCTGAGCATGGTGGCTCACATCTGTAATCCCAGCACTGGGAAGGCAGAGGCAGGAGAGTTGCTGAGTTTGAGGCTTGCCTGGGCTACATAGTGAGCTCAGGGCCAGCCTGAACTACAAGTGAGACCCTGTCTCAAAAAAACCCATGATATTATGGAAGTAGTAATTATAATGCCAAATCCCTAGCGTGTTAACATTCTGCGCATGACAGTGGGGGTTCGGAAGAGAGATGAGAAGGAGGGTATGTATCAGGACCAAGTGTTTTCAGAAGTACAGGGTGGCAAGGAACCTGGTGAAGTATTCAGTCTAGCCTCTAAGAAAAAATAGTTAATACAGTTTTAAAATCATGTGAATTAAAATAGTGGACTAAAAAGCTTTACAGTGGAACAAAAAGAAAGGAGGATGGAACAGCAAAGAGACAAATAGGAAACAGATTTAAAGACTGGTGCCCATAAACCCACCCTTATCACTCACAAGAAAGGCCTGGCCTACATAGTGAGCTCAGGCAGGGCCAGTTTGAACTACAAAGCAAGACCCTGTCTCAAAAAAAGTTCTTTTGATTTCCTTATTGAAATTAATTTTTTTTTTTTTTGAGACGGTCTCGCTTTGTAGTTTAGGCTGGCCCTGAGCTCACTATGTAATTTAGGCAAGCCTCGAACTCAGCAGTCCTCCTGTCTCTGCCTCCCGAGGGCTGGGATTACAGGCGTGAGCCACCACGCCCAGCACTGTGGTATGTGGTATGTGGTATGTGGTATGTGGTATTGATTGCTGGTAGGCATGAGTCACCATGCCCAGCATTGTATGTGGTTTCTGGGGACCGAACTCAGGACCTTGAGCTTGTGAGGCAGGCACCGGACCCACTGAGCTAAATCTCTGGCCTGAAATTAAGTATTTTTAACATAAAAGCAAGATATTTTTATTGTAGAAATTTTGGAAAACAAAATACTTCAGCCATAATTCTGACTTGTCAGCAGTGACTGACATGGAGATTTTGTTGTTTTTCACTTTGTGCACTTATATATGGTCAGGGTCATAATCTTGAAGCATTTTGGGAATCTTGCATGATACTACTACACCAGCGGCGCTGTTTCTTGAAGCATTTTGGGATGAGTGGTGTATATTTTTCATATTTTTATATATCATTACATTTTCCTCCCTATATTGTTGATAGCTCCACAGACTGTCAGATATATTTTGTGTTTGACTTTAGGAGAAATAAGTGTTACTCTCTTTCTGTAGAACCGCTACTTTGAGAACCCTCAGGTGATCCCTGAAAACACAGTTCCCCCTCCGGATATGGTTGGTATGATAACCACAATTGCTGTGAAAGTCAGTCCTGAGCGTGAGGACAGCGAGACACGGACAGTAAGTAAGCTTTGCTGTGCTTCTGGGCAGTTTAATTCATGGCCATTTGAGTTGGTGGAGGAAAAAAGTGAGATACTGATCTTTTAGATGCTTAAGTTTTTCTCTTTTTCTTAAATACTCAGAAGCATTTATGATAAGTCACTGTGTGTTCTGGGAAAGCATCACTGGTTCTGCTGTGCAGCCCAAAGAATGTAAAGGTTAGCTGCTAGGCTCTGCTGACACTAGGATGTACACCAGTTTGTTCAGAAACCCAGAACCTCCTGCCTAGAAGACCAGGAGTCCAGGGTTAGAGGGCTCTATTCTGTCCTTAAAATAGAGTTTTTTGCTTTTCGTTTTTTGAGACAGGGTCTCTCTATGTAGCTCAGACTGGCAGTTCTCCTGCTTTAGCCTCCCCCTGTGTTGGGACTATAGGCGTGTGCCACTGTTCCAGCCGCACTGAGTCTTTTGATAGTAATGAAGCTCCTGAAACACATAAAACGTAATTGAGTAACTGAGAGCATGTGCTGTGGAACAGAGAGTACCAGGACAATGTTTCCACCCACTACTGTGATTTGCTGGCATAGAGAAAGATCTAAACCTTTGTTCCAATCTCATTTTTTGTCTTATCTGAAAAACCTGTGTTGTGGTATTTTTATGTTTGTGTGTGGGGGTGTGCCACATTGATTATCCCCAAAGCAGGGAGTAAGCAGTGAAGGCCATGCTAACCCCACATTGCTTGTTTATAGAAGTGAGTATGGCTGAAGCCTGTGTACTGAGGTCAGAGTGACTCTTACCCAAATCTTATCACTCCATTTTTGTGAAAGTAATGCTGGGATTATCTGCAGGTATTATGTTGTTTTTATAGTGTCTGCTGTGGAACTAACATGTATTGTGACTTTATCCTAACTTGGATTCTGTGGTTAAAAGTATTTTATTGCTCATTTATTTAAATGGCTGTGCATTTGTCAACATTCAGGAGATTGAGGCATGAGGATTACTTTGAGTTCAAAGCTAGTCTCACTATGTAGTGAGTTTGAGGCCAGACTGAACTACGTGAAACCTTATCTAAAAAAAAAAAAAAGGATGTTTTCAATTTGTGCTAAGATGAACAACAAACTAAGTTTTTAGTAAAGCTTTTATTCCTTTATTCTTTTGCTCTTCATGAATTAGGAACTTTGCTGTGTATCATGCGCCCCCCTTTTGTCTCTTCCTGTCCATTGTATTCTGGGTCTGACATTTTCCTTACCTGTTTTGAGTTCTTAATAAGATTATTCAGGGTTTTTTTTATTCATTATAAACATTTTCCCTTTATAAATACTTCCTAATAAAACTGATCAGCTATACTTTTTGATGTTCTTTTAAGTAGAAGTATTAGCTTAAAATTTTCTTAGGTGTTTTGACTCTTGATAGATTTTTTTGAAGTTTTTACTAAAAGTGGTTATGGTAGAAAATATAAAAACTTGTATATTAATAATTCTAGTTTGTTTTCAAAATAGCTTGGATCTTTCATCACAGATATTTACAAGGATGTGTCAGTGTCTGTGTAGGATGGTGATTGGGCTACCGTAGTGCCACAGTAATAATCAGAGTCCTGCTTCTTTCTCACAGCATTCCATCATTCCTAGAGGATCGCTTTCTCTAAAAGTGTTGGCAGAATTGCCTATTATTGTTGTATTGATGTACCAGGTATGTACATTACTTATTAGTATTTTGTTTTTATGGCAAAATTCACAGATAATGTTTTTTAGTAAAAGATTATGATGCACACATGCTAACTAATGTAATGACTGCTAGAGTTTCTGTTATGTCAGGTAATTATGATGTGAAAGCATGAAAATCTGGTATGTTTGTTTTCAGCTTTACAAATTGAATATCCACAATGTTGTTGCTGAATTTGTGCCCTTGATCATGAATACCATTGCAATTCAGGTATCTGCACAAGCCAGGTGAGATTTCTGGATAGCGATGAAGCTGACTGCCACTGCATGATGTCTTTTTTTTTTTTGAGACAGGGTCTCGCTTTGTAGTTCAGGCTGGCCCTGAGCTCACTGTGTAGCCTAGGCTAGCCTTGAACTCACAGCAATCCTCTTGCCTCTGCCTCCTGATTGCTGGGATTACAGGCGTGTGCCATCACACCCAGCATTGTGTGTGGTGCTGATTGCTGAAAATATGGGTGTGAGCCACCATGCCCATATTATGGTATGTGGTACTGGGGATCTTGCGCTTGCATGGCAGATACCAGAACCACTGAGCTAAATCCCTGGCCCGGTTATGTCATTCTTAAGAGATCAAAATCATGAGTGTTAAATTGTTGTAAAAGTATATGCTTTTTTTTGAATTTGGTTTCAGTATAGTTATTTTAGTTCCTCATTTTGAAAAGATGTGATGTCTTGGTTTCCTTTATTTTGTAAATTTAGAACTGTCATTAAAGTGTCACTGTACTCACCGTGGGATATCAAGTTTTTCTTACTGACAAGTCCTTGTCCTGGCTGTACCTTTCAGCATGAGTGCCACAGCGCTCCTTACCTCTGTGTGCCCCTCATCTGGCACTCTGAATTTTTTTTTTTTTTTTTTTTTTTTTGAGACAGGGTCTCGCTTTGTAGTTCAGGCTGGCTCTGAGCTCACTATGTAGTCCAGGCAAACCTTGAACTCAGCAATCCTCCTGTCTCTGCCTCCTGAGTGCTGGGATTACAGGCATGAGCCACCACACCCGGCACTTGGCACTCTGAATTTTTAAACAGGCCAGCAGTATATATCCTGGGGAGTCTTTTCTCCAACTTCATACCATTCCCTCTTAAGGACTTTTCTGCCTTACTGTCTTAATTGTGCCTCTTTGCTGAGTTCTTTGAGGACAGGATCTGGAGGAGATCATCTCAAATAACCCATGGGCCAACCACAGGGCTTGTACTGAGCATGTAGGGCACATTGATACTCTTTGCAGTATAGTGAATAATTCCACCATTGGCTTTATAGATTCATGATGTAGTTGTTATAGAATGGCTTAGATTGGAGCTTTGAACCCTTTGTTATTTTGAACTTCATGAAAGTATAGAAGCAATTGTGTTCTTGCTATATTGTTCTCGTCTATGTAGAAATAAGCCTGCAGGCTTAGTCATTGTTACAGACATTTAATTAATACTTATATCACCTAAAGAGAGATAATACTATGAATTTTATTCATTTCCTCTCAGGCAACATAAGCTTTACAACAAGGAGTTATATGCCGACTTCATTGCTGCTCAGATTAAAACACTGTCATTTTTAGCTTATATCATCAGAATTTATCAGGTGAGTTTATTGACTTTTGTTTTGCTGTCATTTATATTATGAGTGCACATTTCTTTGAATTGACAATTGCTTATAGTTGCTCAATAGTAAGATACAGAATATTTTTGTCACTCAAAAATACTCCCTTGCATGATTTTCTTCCTTATGTCAATTCCTTCCTTTCATCTGTAGTTCCTGACAAAATCCTGATCTATTTTCTGTCCCCCCAATAATTTTGCCTTTTCCAGTGACATATATGTAGTATATAAGCAATGTTATTTTTTGATACTGGCCTCTTTTACTTAGTAATAATGCTGAGATTCATCCTTGATATTTTATCAAGATGACATATTTTTATGGCTAGCTAGTTGTCTTAGTCTGCTCAACTGCCTTAATCAAAATCTTAAACAACACAGATTTACTTTCTCCATTTATTAGAAGCTGTAAAAGCCAAGATCAAAGCTCCAGCAGGGTTTTACTTCTAGTGAGAGGTTTCTCTTTTGCTTTCAAAAAGTGGCTTTTTTGCTTTTCTGTAGTGAAGGAATGGCTTTTTTTTTTTTTTTGAGACAGGGTCTTGCTTTTGTAGTTTAGGCTGGCCCTGAGCTCACTATGTAGCCCAGGCAAGCCGCCGTGAGCTCAGCAATCCTCCTGTCTCTGCTTCCCGAGTGCTGGGATTACAGGCGTGAGCCACCACACCTGGCACTGTGGTATGTGGTATTGATGCTGGGGGCGTGAGTCACCACGCCCAGAATTCTATGTAGTTACCAGGGATCAAACTCAGGACCTTGCGCTTGCGAAGCAGGCGCCGGAACCACTGAGCTAACCCTCCGGCCCGTGTGTAGTCTTTTTTTAGACAGGGTCTCACTGTGTATCTCAGGCTGACCTTGAACTCACTCTATAGCCCAGGTAGGCATCAAAGTTGTGATGCTCTTACCTCAGCCTACTGAGTTTTAGAATTATAGATGTATGCCACCATGCACAGCTTGTATAGTTGGTCTTGATACTTAAAGTATGGATTATAGTTAGTTCTTATCTGTTCAATAGCAATAGAATTGTAATTCATTTTTTGGTAAGAATTTTACCTCAGGAGAATAAAAGTAAAAACGTGCTAAATTGTTTAGAATAAAAACTACCAGGCTAGGGTCGGAGATTTAGCTCAGTGGTTCCGGTGCCTGCCTCGCAAGCTCAAGGTCCTGAGTTCAATCCCAGTAACCACATACAATGCCGGGCGTGGTAACTCAAGCCTACTAACAATCAGTACCACATACCAGTGCTGGGCGTGGTGGCTCACGCCTGTAATCCCAGCACTTGGAGGCAGAGACAGGTGGATTGCTGAGTTTGAGGTTTGCCTGGGCTACATTGTGAGCTCAGAGCCAGCCTGAACTACAAAGTGAGAGACCCTGTCTCAAAAAAAAAAAAACAAACTACCAGGCTAGAGTGATGGCCCATCCTTATAATGCAATGACTTCATTGCTTCCCAGATTAAAAATTTGAGAGGCTGAGGTAGGAAGATAACTGCGAGTTTGAGGCTAGCCTAAAGCTTTTTACAACTCTTTTTTCTATTGTCATATGTTTAATTAGATATTGGTAATTTACAGTAAGGAGTAAAGCATTTGTTTTACTTGATTCAGGTGTTTATATCCTTTGATGGTTGAGTGAATCAGCTTGAATTCTCTTGGTAAACTGCTTTTCTGAGATATTTCAAAAGGACACTATGATTAGAGCTACTGGAAGCTGTTTTTGTTGTCTATGGCATCATTCATGACTAACACTAATGGGATGACTATGTAAAGGGTGTTTACATTTTATTTTTTTGCGGTACTGGAGATTGAACTCGGGCCATTGTGCTTCCAAGGTAGGCGCAGTACCAGTTGAGCTAAATCCCCGCCCTGGGTGTTTGCATTTTAAATACTAACCAGCAATTACTTTCCCTCTACTGAGAAAGCAATATGACTGACCCTTGACACTAAGGAAGATGCAGAGAAAGTATGGTAGCACCATGATCCCACTGTGCAGAGAAAGAGTTATCTACTATGCCACTTGTCTTCCACTTTGGCAGTGCATTTGCACATACAGCAATGAGAGGTTTTTTTTTTGGTACTGGGGATTGAACTCAGTACCTGTGCTGTAGGTGTACCCTGAGCTACATCCCTAGCCCAATGAGAACTTTTTGAATACCACTTGTTGAGTAGTGCTATAACTTTGGGAGGGTCCTTTAGTCAAGCTGAGTCTCAGTGAAGTATTAAAAAGCTGATGAAATTTTAGTTTTTCTTTGCACCTTTTTGGCAATATGACTGTGCATCTTTACTGCTTTGACAGGAGTTGGTGACAAAGTATTCTCAGCAGATGGTGAAAGGAATGCTACAGTTACTCTCAAATTGTCCAGCAGAGACTGCACACCTCCGAAAAGAGCTTCTGATTGCTGCAAAACACATCCTTACCACCGAGCTCAGAAACCGTATGGCTTTTTCTTTGAATGTTTGCATGACCTTATGAAAACTTGCCATCTTTGGGGATGGGCTCAGTGGCATCCCATGGTTGTTCTACTGGATTCCATGTGTTTTTTCTTTATTGCTATATTGGGTTTATTTTTTCTTTTCTTTGCCTCTCTACATGCCCATCCTTTTGATTACCTGCCCCCTCTGAATGGCACCAGGGTTCTGTATCTTTTAAAAAATCTTATAACCACTGTTGTAATTTGCTTAGCATACTTTATGCTCTGAGTAGCTTTTGATACTATTCTCCTGCCTGACTGCAGATGTTTTGAAATTGCAAATAGCTATTTACTTACATATCTCACATCCATCAATATTTAAATTGTGAATACAAGATAATGTTTTAATCTTCCATGCCATGAGAATGATGAGTTATTATTGTTTGTATGCACAAGGCTGGTACTTGGGGTTTTTTTTTATGGATAATTGTACTTTTTCTATCAATAATAGATTGATAATTTAATACTTTGCATATTTTGTGTCTAAAATATTAGATTAAAATTATATGTTAATTATGTAGAGATGATAGTCATTTTCCCCAGTAATTTTTCTTATTGAATGTTTTTTTGCCATCAGTTTGAGAGGGCACGCACATAAAATAGAGACTAGACTTTGTTGTGTAGTGTTTAAATGCAAAAGGAAGGACACAGTGTTAGTGCTTACCCATGAATTAATATAGCAAAGCACAAGTATTTTTGTACTGCTGAAATACAAGTTACAGTGATGAGTACCGATATATATAGGTAAAAAGAATACATGTGGTTTTTTTGTAGAAAGGGCTGGGGATGTAGTTTAACTTACGCAAGGCTCTGGGTTCAAACACAAGCACATAAACAGAATGTAAACATTCTTAGATCCCCTTAAAAAATTTTAGCACAAATAGAGCAATGTGCACAAGAGAAACGTGCAGTTTCAAAATTAGACAGTGTATGTTTGCCTGAGCTTCACCTGGTATGAGAAGTATAACTGCCTGTACCCAAAACAGAAGAACTTTAAGAGGAAGTCATTTTCTTTTTTCTGTACTGGAGGTTGAATCCCAGGCCTTCCACATGTAGGGCCAGCATTCTACCACTGAGTGGCATCTTCAGCTCAGAGAAATAGATCTGTGTAACTGGAGTGAATGAGTTAGGCCTTAAGTGGCATTCTTCAATTGTTCCTGCCTTGACAGTAATGAGGATGTGGACTCTGTCACTGGGGACCAGTGTAGCAGGAGGTATTCACTTAGGACAGCATGATTCTTGGTGCTTACCAGACAGTTCTTCGTCACTACATAAGCAGCCCTCTTCTAAGGCTGTGAAGCTAGGTAGTAGTCTGTGAACACCAGCGTGCCAAGATTGCTGGCTTCTCAAGGTGCTATCTTAAGCATTAGACCTGTGGAATTCAGCTGTGCATTCTCTTTCTTTTGAGAGGGATCTTTTTGTAGATTGGTTTTATTAAACAAGATACTATATGACATTTTATTTTGAAGTAATTCCTGGGACTTATGTAGGACTTTAGTACCAACTTGGTATCTACAAAAGAGTCTTTGAAAGAAACATTCAAAGACTCCCATTAAATGTTAACTATGATTGTGTAAAATACAAGAAATGTATGTTATAGTTAATATTTCCATACCCACTGACATTTTCTCTTAGTCTTTTTTTTGACATCTGAACTGATTGCAAATGTCATTCTTTGTTTTTGTATTTTTGGGAGTTTTTTGAGACAGGATCTTGTGATATAGTTCAGGATGACCTTGAACTTAGTCCAGGCAGGCTTTGAACTCAGGGTGATCCTCCTGCCTCAGCCTTTTGAGTGTTGGGACTACAGGTGTGTCACCATGCCTGGCTATGTCATCAAATTTGCACAGTTCTAAAGAGGGAAAATCTAATTATTTAACACAGTTTGGCATTTTTCTAGAGATTCTTCTTTTGGATCATGGAAAAGATATGAGACTTAATTTCTTAAAGCTTTTCCCTTTATATATAATTTTTTTTTTTTTTTTTGAGATAGAGCCTCACTATGTAGTCCATTCTGCCCTTGACTCACTGTGTAGCTCAGGCTGGCCTCAGACTCAAGGCAGTCCTCCTGTCTCTGCCTCCTGAACGCTGGGATTACAGACATGAGCCACCATGCCTGGCTCCTTTATGTGTAATTTTTACTCATCCTTTAGCTGATTTTCCAGCATGTGGTGTCTTGGCCTGGTAGCATGAGTGCTTTTCTGCCTCTTCTCTGCCGCTGTTCAAAACTGGGTTGTATGATAGGTTGTAGATTGGCTGCTGCATGTGTACTGGGAAGTTATTTAATACATGATTGGTCTTGACAGTAACACGCACTGGGCATCTGTTTTCTAGAGTTCATTCCTTGCATGGACAAGCTCTTTGATGAATCCATACTAATTGGCTCAGGATACACTGCTCGGGAGACTCTAAGGTATGAGATTAGACCCTTATAGTTGGTTGGTTAAATGATAGCAACAGTGATCAGTGGCACTTAATGTTATAAGGGTCTTAGGCCTAGACTCACTCAATGGATTTAGAGTAGTAAGAATTTTTGGTGGTTTTATGTACCTTCACTTAAAGGAAGAAGTCAGAATAGTTGACATAAATTGCAGGTAGAAATTTTGGATTTGTTTTCTTTTTATATAAAGCATATTATTGTTAAAAAGCATATTTTAACAACCTACCAAGGTGAAAGAAAGAAAGGAACTTGGTACAGTAAAGCCCAGGCTTCAAGAGCACAGAGCCAGGTTCAACTGCATAATGAGACTGTTTGAGAAATCCGCAGATAAGAGAGGAGATATCTTTCAGTTCTGCACAATTATTCTGATATTTTGGTTTGTTCCTTTTAGTTATTTCATATACTTTCAAAATTATTATTATTTTTTTTTTTTATTTTTTTTTGAGACAACATCTCGCTTTGTAGTTCAGGCTGGCCCTGAGCTCACTATATAGCCCAAGCAATTCTGGAACTCAGCAATCCTCCTACCTCTGCTTCCCAAGTGTTGAGATCACAGGCGTGAGCCACCATGTCTGGCATTGTAGTATGTGATACTGATTGTTGGTGGGTATGAGTCACCATGGCCAGTACTGTTGCGTGTGGTTACCAGGAATCAAACCCAGGGACCTTGTGCTTGCTAGGTAGGCGCTGGAACTACTGAGCTAAATCTCCACCCCTCAAAATTATATTTTTAACTGTTAATACATGAAACATAAAAATTGTACATATTTATGGCATGTCATAATGCGATTTTAAAACATGTAAGAATGATTTCTTACACTTAGAAAATTTCTTACATTTATAAAATTTAGTAATTGTTACCTTTTTTCTTCCTTTTCTTTTTTCTTTCGAGACAAAGTCTCACCATGTAGTTTACACTGGCCTTGGACTCACTATATTGTCCAGGTTGGCCTCAAACCTGCAGTGATCCTCTTGCCTCAGCCTCCCAAATGCTAGGTTACAGGAGTCACCACCACACCTAGCATTGTTACTATGTCTTTTTCTTTAATTGATTTTATTGGTACATTTTATTGTTAATATTTCTAAAAGAGAAAATAATCATCACAATGTAAAATGAATGCTAGTCTTGTTTTGTTTGTTTGTTTGTTTTGAGACAGGGTCTCGCTTTGTAGTTCAGGCTGGCCCTCAGCTCACTATGTAGCCCAGGCAAGCCTCAAATTTAGCAATCCTCTTGTCTCTGCCTCCCAAGTGCTGGGATTACAGGTGTGAGCCACCACGCCCTGCACTGTGGTATGTGGTATTGATTGCTGGTGGGCACAAGTCACCAAGTGCAGGATTGTATGTGATTCCTGGGGATCAAACTCAGGACCTTGTGCTTTGAGGCAGGCGCCGGAACCACTGAGCTAAATCTCTGGCCCAAAATGAATGCTAGTCTTTTTAAAAAAGTGTTTATCTTTATTGATACATTGTATATACATATCATAAGATGATCACACTCATATTGTGAGTGTGTTGTTTGTTTTCTTTTGAGGGAGGTAAGATGAATTTTGGGTGTGTGGGATGCTTTGAATCTGATAAAGATTGCTCGTTCTTTTTTCTATATTGTTTTAAAATATTAAGATATTTTTTATACATTAAGGTTGAACTTGCCTAGATTAGATGTAAAGTTATATTACCTCTGGTTGAAACCTTTTAAGAGCTTTCTGCTGCCCTGAGACAAAGCCCCAAGTCTTGAGCATACCTCACCTATTCTGCATGTCCCAGCCCTGGCCACTTGTCCTAAAGTTCTTATGTCACTCTCCCTTCCTGACCTGCTTTGGCCATGCAGGCCCTTTAGCTCCTTGTCTACTTTGGGCAGTTTCTACCTTGGGGCTTTGGTCTTCCCTATTTATTCTGTTTGGACGTTCCCTGGCTTTTTACATTCTGTCTTAAGAGTTTCCCTATTGGTCCTCACAGTGCCCCGTTTTACATCTCTTCTCAGCACTTAGCAATGTAGGAAATTTATTTTTCCCTGGTGTTTACCTTCTATGAATAAGCTGCATCAGGGCAGGGGCTCTGTTTACTAGGTGTCCAGTGTCTGGCATATGGCAGCTACCCACATGTCCAGTGAGTGAAAAGCTCATAGTCTGAATATTATTCTTTTATCTTTGTAAATTAGTCATAATGTATAAAGTATGGATACATGCTCATTTTGGGGCAACAGAGTCCACTCAATGCACAGTCAAGCCAGTAATGCTTTCTTCTCAGGTTAAGCACATGAAGTGCAACTCACTTTCTCCTAGGAACGTCATGACACACATAAAAGTTAATCTTTTAATTTGGAAAGTAAAAATTTAAGCATTAAAACCAGATTTCAGCATCTGCGTCATGTGATGGAGTAACAAGGATTTAGGGAGCTTGGGCCATGTCAGTCTCACTCCATCTAGTAGTGGCATTTCTGGGAAAAACACTTATACATGTGTTGGCTGTGAAAGAATGAGCACTAGTGGATTCTTTTCCCTCAGGCCCCTTGCCTACAGTACACTGGCTGACCTCGTGCACCATGTTCGCCAGCACTTGCCCCTCAGCGACCTGTCCCTCGCTGTCCAGCTCTTCGCCAAGAACATAGATGATGAGTCACTTCCCAGCAGCATCCAGACCATGTCCTGCAAGCTCCTGCTGAACTTGGTAGACTGCATTCGTTCTAAAAGCGAGCAGGAGAGCGGCAATGGGAGGGATGTTCTGATGCGGATGCTGGAGGTAACATAGATGCGGTGTCTGTCCTGTGCTCTTTTTGCTCACTGTAAATGTATAAGTGTTCTTTTGGCAAGTTTATGAGGTGGCCTAGTTGGCCAGTTTGTGTGCAGGAGTTAGGTTACCTGGGTTCAAATCCCAGCTCTTTCTCACACTAGTTAGCTGTGTTTGGGGAGGCTGCTTTTCTCTGTATTTGTTTATCTTAGCAGTGCTAATCATAGCATCTGCCTCATTTAGTTGCTAGGAGAGTGAAGTAAGCTAGAAGGTTCAGGAAGCATAGCAACAGCATGGTAGCTGAGCCGTGGGCCTGTCCAAGGTGACGCAGTGGGTGCTCAGAAAAGGGATAACATGTGATTTCCAAGGCCAGTGGGCAGTGATGTGGCCCAGGAGCAGTGAGTTAGTAGACCTGGATTACATCCATGTCCTGCTTGTCAGACCAGTCAGCCTCTCCTCAGGGAAAATAGAGATGATAATTAGAGAAAAGTCCTTGCACAGTTTTCTCATAACAGCTGGCACAGCGAGGTGCTCAAAAATTATCAGTTCTTTGTTACTTTAACAAGTAGTTTTCATGACATCATATTCTTCTGTCACCTGGAAGAATTGTTTGCCCTGTTCATGACCTTTGTCTTCTCCCTGACTTTTCTTCCCTGTAGGTTTTTGTTCTCAAATTCCACACCATTGCTCGGTACCAGCTCTCAGCCATTTTTAAGAAGTGCAAGCCTCAATCTGAACTTGGAGCAGTGGAAGCAGCTATACCAGGGGTGCCTACTGCCCCCACTGCTCCTGGCCCTGCACCCTCCCCAGCGCCGGTTCCTGCCCCTGCTCCACCTCCACCCCCACCACCTACACCAGCTACCCCTGTGACTCCAGCCTCTGTGCCTCCTTTTGAGAAGCAAGGAGAAAAGGATAAGGAGGACAAGCAGACATTCCAGGTTACAGATTGCCGAAGTTTAGTAAAAACCTTGGTCTGTGGTGTCAAGACAATCACATGGGGAATAACATCCTGTAAAGCACCTGGTGGTAATTCTACTCTTAATTTAAGAACTGAGATTTTAATAAAGTGAGTTTTAGTCACTTTTATTTATATGTTTTCTTTTTCTTCCAGAAGCTCAGTTCATTCCCAACAAACAGTTACAACCCAAAGAGACTCAGATTTATATAAAACTTGTGAAGTATGCAATGCAAGCCTTGGATATTTATCAGGTAAGGAAGTGCCCTGGAACTAGACTTTTGAGTGTGGAAGATGGCTCTAGAATTAGAGGTGTAGTTGGGGGAAGGGGTCTGAGGAAGTCTGTGACCCGATGCCATGGTACATGGTACTTGTACACTTGGGTTTGCTATTGTACAAATTAGCATCAAATTCTTTGTGGTGATTCATTTGAACTGGAGGGGAGTGGTACAAATGGAATGCTATAGAAACGTAGGAGTTAGGTTTATTTATGGTTTTCTACTCTGAACACTGAAATCTTTTTTCTGTTTTTTAATTATTTTCCAAATTTAGTGTGAATAAAGAGAATTGAAAGAGGGAGCATATCTAATTCAGGCACTCTGTTTAAAGTAGTATGTGATATGATTTTGTAATAGAATGTATTCAGAGGTCAATTATACCTGTGGGTGATTCTGAACTATACTAGGTCCAGATAGCAGGAAATGGACAAACATACATTCGAGTAGCGAACTGCCAGACTGTTAGAATGAAGGAAGAGAAGGAGGTATTGGAACACTTCGCTGGTGTTTTCACCATGATGAATCCCTTAACATTTAAGGAAATCTTTCAAACTACAGTCCCTTATATGGTGGAAAGAATCTCAAAAAACTACGCTCTTCAGGTATAAAACTTATATATTCTTCAAACATTCACTTTAAAATTATGTGCTGATGTGTTGAATACTTTGTGTTTCATTGGTTTTGAAAAATTTTAAAACGTGACTTAGGGATATGCATGTACAGTCAAGAAATATTAGGCTATAATATTTGAAAAAAGTTTTCAGAACACCTAGATGCATTGGACCAGTCCTTTGATTCATGCAAATTAAATGTAGGCTAAATGCAGGCTCTTGGGATTTGATGAGAACAGTGAAACACATTAAGTGCTAGAAGTGACCTGGCAACCAAGGACTCAATACAGTGCTTCATTTGTTTCCTTTCGGTGGATAATTAATTTCTTGGCATGTCTAATACAGTTTTGATTTTCTTTGGGGAAGCTTATTTTCTCTGAAAGCTGCTTTAGGGAAGGGATTACTTGTGTCATATACGTTTCTTGTTTTGACAGATTGTTGCCAATTCCTTTTTGGCAAATCCTACTACCTCTGCTCTATTTGCCACCATCCTAGTAGAGTACCTCCTGGATCGCCTGCCAGAAATGGGCTCCAATGTGGAGCTCTCCAACCTGTACCTCAAGCTATTTAAGTTGGTTTTTGGCTCAGTCTCCCTCTTTGCAGCTGAAAATGAGCAAATGCTAAAGGTAACACTCATTTAAGGTCTAAGTACCACTGTATTCAGGGTCTTTCTGTTAGTTTTTTAAAAAAATATTTTCATTGTATGTAAAGTGCTCTTTGAGTTAAAAATTTACAGCAGTTAAGGGCTAAATATAAAAAACAGTGCATGCTGGGCGTGGTGGCTCATGCCTGTAATCCCAGCACTCGGGAGGCAGAGGCAGAAGTATTGCTGAGTTCGAGGCTTGCCTGGGCTCTACATAGTGAGTTCAGGGCCAGCCTGAACTACAAAGTGAGACCCTGTCTCAAAAAAAAAAACAGTGCATGTTTCTAAACAAGCTCAGTTTGTTTATCTGGCAATTTAATGTGAAAAATTCTGAATTCTTAAAATAAATATGCTGTTACTATTGACATCCTTTTTTAAATTCAGGTTGCTTTTTCTAGATTATACTCTGATGCTGAGTAGTATAAGAATAAAAGGATGCCTTTATGAAACACTTAAAAGAGACAGTTTATTGGATAGGAGTTTACCACCTTTATCAGGTTTTGTTTCTTTGGCTCTCCATGCAGTATGAAATAGCATGTCTTGGGGCTTTTGTTTATTTTACCATTTAAATAAATTATTGTGGCTTTGTCTTCCTTTCCTAAGGTTGTATTAGAGATTTGTCTCAACATATATTTTTATATGTAACTATGTAATTGGATTCTATGTTTGGAAATGTTAAAACCTATCCATAGTGACATTACCCACTAAAAAAGCAGAAGGTAGAACAAAAACCTTATACACTATGGCAAAATATTTTTGTTCCTATAGAAAGTTGAGTATTTCCACCATTTGTACCTGTGGAAGAATGTTTTCCATTGGAGAAATTATTAGTAGTAGTAATACTATTTCTGGTACCAGGGATTGAACTCAGGACTTTGCACATGTGAGATAGGCGTGAGAATCATTGAGCTAAATCCCAGCCCTCTGTAGGGGAAATTTTCACAACATAAGCAAGTAAAGCACAGGTGATCTGAAAAATAGTAGCTTAGTTTTAGATAATGGTTTTCCTGTTTGTTTAACTTACTTAATGATAATGAAAATGAATCCAAGGCCTTTGCAACAAACTCTACCACTGGGCATTTTTACTTATTTATTTATTTATTTGCTACCGGGGATTGAATTCAGGACCTTGCAGGGCAGGCTCCAGGACCTCTGAGCTAAATCCCCACTCCACCCTTTTGAATTTAGAGACAATCTTAACTAAGTCTCTAAGTTACCCAGAGGAGGCTTAAACTTTCTATCCTCCTGCTTCAGAGTCCCAGAGTGCTAGAATTACAGGTATGTGCCACCACAACCACCCAATCTCTTTGTTTTTCTTTTTTCCAACTTATAATTATCAACCACCCAACGTTACTTTTGTGTTAATATATAAGGAAAATACTGTTTGTTTTAAAGATACAAATACTTAATTGTAATCTGTTTATTCCTAATTCAGTGTCGTGAAGTGTTCCAGTTTTTGCTGTTGTTAAACACAATTGTGCAGATAACCAAAAAATTGGAATCAAACTCAATAGGGCAAAGCTAATGTTACAATATTGTAGTGTTGTTCAAGAAAAATACTAAAGAAACAAAATTCATAAAACCTTTTGTCAAGAGAATAATATATAATATAGTTGGTTTATTCTGTATGTATACCATGTTATATGTAATAAGTTAGAAACGAACATTCACAATTTAAAGAAATAGAAAAATTTCATGTTCAATTTTGGTCATGACATACCAAGATTAGAAGCAGAAAATTAATCTGCTTTAAAATGTTTATTAAATTTAGTTATGAGCTAATAAAGTGTTGATGGCCATATTATGAACACATTTTAAAATTTAGTCTTCTGAAACTCTTTATGTTGTGGTACATTTGTGTCTGTCCTATTTGATTGCTAGTGATGCTAGGTTTTTTTAGGTTGCTTTTGTTGCTTTTTTATTTAGTTTTGCGGGAAGCAGGCTTTCATCTCTGTGACTATAGAGATCTATAGAAGAGGTAACCTCATTTCACAAGAACTACAAAGTGAGCAGACCCTCACATTTCTGCTGCAGGTGCCATCTGTCCAAGGTCATTTAACTACAGAATGACATCAAAATCTAGTAAATGCTTCTTTCACAGTCAACCTGGTAGAAACCAACATATACTTTAAATGAAATTGAATCAAAGGTTGAAAATTCTTGATTTTTCTTTTGTAATGCCTCAGAATTGCCTTTAATTGTTACTGTATTACAGTGATGTATTAGCAGGACTTTTCCAGGTACAGCCTGCTAATCAGTTTTTTTCCCATCACAGCCTCATCTGCACAAGATTGTGAACAGCTCTATGGAGCTCGCACAGACTGCCAAGGAGCCCTACAACTACTTCCTGCTGCTCCGGGCACTGTTTCGCTCTATTGGTGGAGGTAGCCATGATCTCTTGTATCAGGAATTTTTACCTCTCCTCCCAAACCTCCTCCAAGGTTAGAGCAGTGGCTTTGGTTGCTAGTTGGACTTATGTGTATGCATGTGTCTTGCTGCCCTGATTGCTGCCGCTCATCCTGTGTACCTGGTGAAGGTCATGGTTGTGGGGGGGCCTCCCTTCCCTTCTTTGAAAGAAGCGGGGCTTGGAAGGGAGTCCTATCAAGGATGGTCTCTGTCTTCTTCCCTAATGATGGTCATGTGGGATTTGGAAGATTTTCAGCTACCAGATTAAGACTTGTTTGCCTTTTTGTGGCATTTGGTAAGAAGATTCAGAAGGAATGTGGTTTCTAGAAGGGAAAGCAAGATATAAAGCTAATTTATAGTTAGTTTCTATTTTCCAGTTTCTAATTTGCATAACTAGGATCCTAGAATTCTTTCGTTTAGGAATGTTTTCAAGATACGTAGTTTAAAGGGATCTTGTATCCCTTAAATATTTATGGAGGATGAACTGATTGGAAATACTGTCCTAGGGTTTTTTAGATTCTTCTTTGTAAGGTGAGCTCTTGGGTAGGTATTGAATTTTTCACATTTTCTTTAGAAATTCTTTGAGTTGAAGACATTTACAACATGTATACTGAGTAGGCAGCTAGACTTTTTTTGAGTATGTAGAATAAAAATGGTCATTAATCTCTTTCCAGATGATACTTTTTGTCCATCTCCAGTTATTCTTGTCTTTCCCTACCTTTGTTCTCAGTCTGCTTTCTTTCTCTTGGAGAACTCTTTACTCTGCCAATCTCTGAGCTTCTTCTGTCCTAGTTTGTTAAAACCATTGCTCTCTTGGAGTCTTAACTTTCATGCTCATTGTTTTTCCTGGTTCTGCTTCTCTGTGAGTTCCTCTTGTGAGTTCTCATGGCCCCACCAGCACTGCACAGAATGCACCTGGAGTTGGGTCTAGTGTTAAATGTCTTTCTCTTAGTCCTTACAAGGTATCAGAAAGAAATTTAGTAAAAATTGATAATGCTTATAAAGGGTGGAAGATTGATGTTGAAAGGAGGAAGTTTCTCTACAAAAGTAGAGCACAAATGATGATGAACACATCATGTTGGAGTCTGTGGCTTTAAGTTGGACTTATAAATAAGTTAACTTTTTTTTTAGAAACTGGCTTAGTTAACAGTTTTTAAGAAATCACATTATAGAACTGCATGGTTTTTGAGATATTGCCTGTAAAAATTAATTTCCAATAATTATGTATAACTTGCTGTTGGGGCTACAAAAGAGATCATAAATGTTAGGTGCAGATATTTTCTTTTTTTTGGTACTGGGAATTGACCTTGTGCTTGTCTGGCAGGTATGGTGCCACTGAGCTACATCCCTGGCCCCTTAACTGCAAATTATAGAAGAGGTTTAATAATAGAGTATAAGGGCACCAAAAATCTTCCTATAATCTTGATGTTTTCAATAAAAGGTGGACTAGTGAATGTCTGCTAACTGGCACATGCCTGGGAAGTGATGTTCCTCTCTGACAGTCTAAAACCCTGTTTGTAGGCCTGAACATGTTGCAGAGTGGCCTGCACAAGCAGCACATGAAGGACCTCTTTGTGGAGCTGTGTCTTACGGTACCTGTGCGGCTGAGCTCCCTCCTGCCCTATTTGCCCATGTTAATGGATCCCTTGGTTTCTGCACTCAATGGGTCTCAGACTTTGGTCAGCCAGGGCCTGAGGACTTTGGAGTTGTGCGTGGACAACCTGCAGCCTGATTTCCTCTATGACCATATCCAGCCTGTGCGTGCAGAGCTCATGCAGGTAGGTCTGCTTTCACCCCAGCACCAGCAAGGTGCAGAGCCCCCACAGGTCTAGCCGCCTGTAGGAGGTTTCAGCCATTGTTGTTGTCTCTCCTCAGAGGTAAGCTCTCTGGGAAACAGAGCACTGTGGCTTAACACTTGCTTTTTCTCAATGTCCTAACAGATACATAGAAATACTGTAAGTGTTGAATGGATGCTTGTTTTGCATTGTTGCTTTTTTCTGAGAGCTTTCCTAAGTGTTGTATTCTCAGTAAGCTCGTGAGTTGTGAAAGCAGGCGTTATGGGTGCTGCTCACTGTGGTTGCTCCCAGCAGGGACCCCTCTGTCCATGCAGACCTTCAATTGCATAGTAAAGGGACGCAGACTCTGAAGGTAAGGTTTAGGCACCTGCTCTATCTCATCCTAAGAGAAAAAGAACATCATGAAGGAGATTGCCTTAAAGACTTGTTTTATTCATTAAAGCTCATGTTAAAGATCTTAGGCTTTTCATGTTTTGCTTTTAATATTTGTGATGCATTTGGTAACAAAGGTTTGGATTATCTGCTGTTTACTTCTCTGTCCCTTGAGCACAGAGCATTTGAACCTAGATGGGATCATGGTGCTAGCTACTGATGGTGATTCAGTGACCCCCAAAGTCAAGGGTCTCTGGACATTGTATTGGAGACTGCATTTTGGACTTGAGGTGAAGGTTGGGAGACTCCTTGCCTGCCTATCCTGGATTCAGATGTCAGGCTCCGTGAAGGCTGGAAGAAGATGGCATAAGGGTTGGACCAGAATCTTGAGTTCCCCTCTTCCTGGTTGATTGATTGAGTAGGAGCCTGCCTTGAAAACAGGAGTGTGAATTCTAGATGGCCAAGTTTGGTCCTGACTTGAGTATAGTCCATATGAACAGAATACAAGGATAGGGGGTAGAGGCGGGTACTGGAACCTAAGAAAGACTAGGTCAGTGCCACTTCTTGCCATATCATGAGGCAGACAGCCCTACAGAGATGGAGCCAAAGTCACTTCTCATTTTTTGAAGCTTAGTAATAGCCCACATCCCATGCCCATGGACAAGCGGCACAGTATTGGTCTGTCTCCATTATGTCCACCAGCTCAGGCCATCTATGAGTACAGAGATGGGGAGCACTGTTTCTGCTTGCTTCCCTCTATGTAGAGAAGTGTAGCAGTTTTCTTTTGAGTATTGCTAGACTCTAGCATTTGTCATTATAGAAAGTGATTTAAGAAAATAAACTTAGTGTGAGCTGTAGTCATTTTTAGGACTTAGATAATTTTTTTTTTTGAGACAGTGTTTCACTTTGTACTTCAGGCTGGCCCTGAGCTCACTTTGTAGCCCAGGCAAGCCTCAAATTCAGCAATCCTCCTGCCTCTGCCTCCCAAGTGCTGGGATTACAGGCGTGAGCCACCAGGCCTGGCATTGTGGTATGTGGTACTGATTGCTGGTGGGCGTGAATCACCACAGCCAATATTGTAGGATTTAGATAATTTAAGTAAAAAGAATATGGGGAAATTTACTGAGTGTTCAGTACAGCTTAGTGCATTTGTTCTTTAAGTGCAAGAGGAGCCTGAACTAGTCTGCTGTTTTGTGATTCAGATGCCCTACACTCAAACCCTAGAATGGGAGCACAGTGAACTGCTCCCTTGCCTGTCCTGCCCTCTTTGTACTGACTGCACATTGCTTCATAGGCTGGCTCTTGAGTCCTACATTGACATTGCACTACTGTTTGTATACAGGAAATTTTTTAATGTGTTTTTATGTAAAGATGTAAAATTCCTGGGCTAGGACATCCATGACTGCTAACATTGGTTCCCCCTAAAAAGGCAACAGTGTTTGGGGTACAAAGGTAAGAGGAAGAATTATCACTGTGTAGTGATTTATGATGTGGAATTATGAATTCTGAGCCAGGTAAACCTGTTACCTTGAAAGAGTTCACAAAAGCTTGTTGGTTTTAGGCTTTGTGGCGCACTTTACGCAATCCTGCGGATAGCATCTCCCATGTGGCCTACAGAGTACTTGGCAAGTTTGGCGGCAGTAACAGGAAGATGTTAAAGGAATCCCAGAAGCTGCATTATGTTGTGACTGAAGTTCAAGGCCCCAGCATTACTGTGGAGTTCTCTGATTGCAAAGCATCTCTTCAGCTCCCAATGGAGAAGGTAAAGTTGGAAGTCTGTGGGGAGCTTTGTGAAGAGGATATGTTCTGGTTTTTAAGAAAAAGTTAATTTCCATTTAAAATAGATAAATAAGACTTGGTTTTGGAGGAGAGGGAATTTCCAACTTAGAATAGACAAAATTTTATGTGATGATCTCCTTGGATTATGAAGGGCCTTTTGGGAGGACAGTGGAGGGCTGCTGCTCTGGAACTTGGGAATCTTGAACAGTTTCCCATCCTTCTAGATGACCATCTTTGAATTCTTGGTCTGTTTTAATTCCAACAGGCTGTTTATCAGTCTTGTAATTCCAGTACAAATTTCTGTGTTTCTTTGTTGCAGGCCATTGAAACGGCTCTGGACTGCCTGAAAAGTGCCAACACAGAGCCTTACTACCGGAGACAGGCGTGGGAGGTGATCAAATGCTTCCTGGTGGCCATGATGAGCCTAGAGGACAATAAACATGCGCTCTACCAGCTGCTTGCCCACCCCAAGTATGTAGGCATATCATTTTCTGTGACCGGGCTTGCCTTGGTACAGATTTAGGAATGGAGTGGACCTCCCAGGTTTCTCAATGTAAGGAGCATGCTCCTTCAAGTCAGGGAGACCTTGTGCTATATACCCTTAGTCTCTAGAGAAATGGGGAGAAGGACTTAGATACTGAGAATAAGATTTCTCCTCAGTTGTATTTGTTGCCTCTGAAGTTAAAAGCTTCAAGGAATCAGGGTCCCTTTTGCCTTTCCTTTGTATCCATAGCTTCTGCCTTCTGCAAAGCCTTCATTGGACATTCTACCTTTCCAGTTTATAGTGATCTTTCTCCAAATACTTGTTCTGGTATTTGTTTTTGTTCTTATTACTGTAGGCTACATATAACCTATAAACATATAACAAACTTTTAGGGTCACATGTATATTGTCTTTCTGTGTTTTAAGTTTCAGGGAGAGATTTTTTTCCCATATGTCTTCCCATTTTTTTTAACACTTCAAAAACCAATACTGTTTACAGAATATACTCAGTTGCAAAAAGGGCAATGAAGAGAGGGAAGGCAAAGGAAGCAAGTGCATAAGGGAATACAGCAATGTGACAAGCAGCAAATGCAACTGAAAGCAGAAATATGCCTACACAAACCACAGATTAGGACCAGCAGGGCTAGATTATAATTATGTTTAAGGTATTTATGAAAGGCAAACTTGAAAATACCTCCAGAAATCAAAAACCTGTAAAAGTTACCTATATGAAGAGGGAAAAAGAGGAAGGGAAATAGACCCTTTAGATAAAAAGTAAAATACCCAGAATACATGCCGAGAGAGAGAGAAAGATGGAAAATTTTGAGGAGAATAAGATACACACAAAGTGGAGTGAACTAGATTTTTTTAAAAATTTTAATTCTTTATTGGTACAATTTATATACATGTCATAATCACACATAACATCGGGGAATTTGTACCAATATACGACACAAGTTAATTCTCATTTTTACCCATATCCCTACCCACCCACACCTCCCCCACCCCCTATATACATGCTCTTTTATTTTCTTTCAGAATCATTTATTCCTTCCCCTCTTGTTTTTTTTTTTTTTTTTTTTGACACAGGGTCTCACTTTGTAGTTCAGGCTGGCCCTGAGCTCACTATGTAGCCCAGGCAAGCCTCGAACTCAGCAATCCTCCTGCCTCTGCCTCCCAAGTGCTGGGATTACAGACATGAGCCACCACTCCCGGCACTGTGGTATGTGGTGTTGATTGCTGGTAGGCATGAGTCTCCATGCCCAGCATTCTATGTGGTTACCGGGATCGAACCCAGGACCTTGTGCTTGCGAGGCAGGCGCTGGAACCACTGAGCTAAATCTCCGGCCCATTGTTGTGTTTTTTTTGAGACAGGGTCTCGCTTTGTAGTTCAGGCTGGCCCTGAGCTCACTGTGTAGACCAGGCAACCCTGGAACTCAGCAATCCTCCTGTCTCTGCCTCCTGAGTGCTGGGATTACAGGCATGAGCCACCATGCCTAGCATTGTGGGGTGTGGCACTGATTGCTGGTGGGCGTGAGTCACCACGCCCAATATATCATTGTATGTGGTTACCGGATAGAACCAGGGACTTTGCGCTTGCTAGGCAGGCGGCGGAACCACTGAGCTAAATCTCCAGCCCAAAGTAGCATAGTTTGATACCTGACAAGCTGTGAGAGACATAGTGGCCAAGAACATCCCAGAATTAATGAAATATTAAACAGTGGTGCACAGATTGAAGATCTTCAGGGACTTCAAGTAGGATTAAAAAAAAAAATCTGCACACAAGTGCATTATAGTGAAACAGCTACAAGTCAGAGACAGGGAAACTCTTACCAGCTAGAAGATTGAATCTTGAGGAAAATGCTGGCTTGGTGGCTTTGAAAGCCACTGGAACTTCGGTCTGGAGAAGAGCACCTGCCCACCTAGAGTCCTGGATCTGGTGGAACTATGAGCCATGAACAAGGTTGAAAGAAAGAGGTTTTCAGATTACATCAAAAGTCTTCTGCCAGCAGATGTACTGTAAAGGAGATTCTAAAGAGTGAATTTTACTCATATCAAAGGAACACTCTCCTGTGTATGATCCAAGATGGGAGAAGAAAGGAAAAGCTAAATGACAATATGAGGTCAAACGTAAATGGGATATGATCCAGTTAACACTTAGAAGAAAACCTATGGCTTTACCCATATAGATTGGGGGGCCGGAGGGTTAGCTCAGCGGTTCCGGCGCCTGCCTCGCAAGTGCAAGGTCCTGAGTTTGATCCCCAGTGATCACATACAATGTTGGGCATGGAGACTCACACCCACTAGCTATCAATACCACATACCACAGTGCTGGGCGTGGTGGCTCATGCCTGTAATCCCAGCACTCAGGAGGCAGAGGCAGGAGGATTGCTGAGTTCAAGGCTTGCCTGGGCTACATAGTGAGCTCAGAGCCAGCCTGAACTACAAAGCGAGACCCTGTCTCAAAAAAAAAAAAGTCATACAGATTGGAAATAAGCACTCCTTGTTGTCTGGTAAAAAACGTGGTGATGTGTGACACAGTAGAAATACTGCCCAGTGTAAAGAGTGAATGCTTACAAATGCAGCAACCAACATCATGTTCAGTGAAAGAAACCAAACCAAGACCACAGATTAGAGGATTTCACTTAGATAAATCCTCTAGAAAAAGCCAAATAGGTGGCCAAGGGCAGATCAGTGTTGCTTGGGGGTAGAATAGGCGAAGGGGTGTTAATTTAAAATTTGAACTTAGTGATGGCTTGCAGAAGTGTGTATATATATATATTTTTTTTTTAACTGAAACTTAGTGAATCACATAGTTAAAATGAATGAATTCTGTGGTGTATAAATTGTGCCTAAATAAAGCTATTCTAAATAATTGAAGATACTGAGCTACATATTTAAGTCAGGAAAACAACAGTAAGAAGAAAACAGATAAGTGAACCAAATAAGGAAGTAAGCATGCAGTTAACTGGTTCAATAAAGCAAAAAGTGATACTTTTCTCTGAGAGAATAATAAAATTGAAAATCCTCTGGCAAGACTGACTTCAAGTAAAGAAGAGAAGACCTAACTAGGATCAAGTCAGTGGCATTGCAGATGTGTCAAACACAAAACAAAACAGTGTTATAATTTTCCCAACAAATTTAAAATGATGTTTGTCTTTTCTCTGATTTCTACAACTTTTGTCATTTTGGGGGAGTAGATGCCAGCTATTATGTTGAGTTATAGGATTGTCTTATTTCATGATGAGGAGCCAGCTCATGTCCTCTAATAGAAACCCAGGGAAGTGTTCTCATATATCTCTCCAGGAGCCACCTGACATTGACTTGTCCCCTTGGCAAAGAATGGTCAACATGGTCTTTCCACTGTTAGGTTATGTTTTATTTTATTTTTATTTTTTAAATAAATAGCTGGTAGGAGAACTGTTGAGATGTGTGACAGTGTGAGTACTCTGCTACTTCTTTGGCAGTGATTGAGACAAAGTCCTGCTCAGGCTGCTGTGAGCTTACTGTGTTGACTAGGCTGGCCTCACTTCTTCCTTCTCACCTTTCTCAGTGCTGGGATTATCCTGTTTCTTATCAACTCCTAGTTATAATTAGCATTAATGGATGGTTCTTTACGTTTTTAGCCATTACAGTAATAGAAATGATTAGAAAGTGGTTTGAAAAAATATACACCAATTCTGTTAAGGTATTTCACATCTCAAAGATTGACTTTTTGGTAATTTATTGAGAGTGGTTCAAATATAAATGTTTTAGAGCATTTTCATCCTCCAGATACTCCAGTAAATCTCCTTTTCTACCTGCCAACTAGGGGGTCTCAGTCTGAATACCTCAGATACCTCAGGAAGCTGAATGCTATCACCCACTGCCTGCAATACTTCGGCTTTCTGAGGTATCTGTGCTCTTCCTTTCCTATAAGTGGAGTTGCCTTAGTATGTGATCTGTGGATTCAGCCTGATTCATGTAGGAGGTAGCGTTTGCCAGCAATATGCTTCTGTTCATTGCTGAATAGCATTCTGTTGTGCAGATTAGGCATGGTGATTTTCTAGCTCCATTTTCCCTTCTTTATAAAGAATTTTTTCTTCAAATAGTAGTATTGATTCATGAGTTCTAATTTTATTCAGTGGATTGTAATCTGTTAAACTTTTTTTTTTTTTTTTTTTGAGACAGGGTCTCTCTTCGTAGTTCAGGCTGGCTCTGAGCTCACTGTGTAGCCCAGGCAAGCCTGAAACTCAGCAATCCTCCTGTCTCTGCTTCCCAAGTGCTGGGATGACAGGTGTGAGCCACCACGCCTGGCACTGTGGTGTGTGGTATTGATGGCTGGTGGGCGTGAGTCTCCACACCCAGCATTGTATGTGGTTACCAGGGATTGAACTCAGGACCTTGCCCTTGTGAGGCAGGCACCAGAACCACTGAGCTAACCCTCTGGTCCTCTGTTACACATTTTGTCGACCAGATTATCTGGATTTTGTCACTTGAGAGCCCATTCCATTTAATATACTCTTTTGGTCTCCCCACGTGAATTTCTGAATACTTTATGACTTCATAAGGTGTTTCTGGCTATGCTAGTGTAAATGTGTACTCTTTCTCCAGCCTAGGACTCTCCATGCACTGGAAAGGAGTGAGGGCTCCTTACAGAACTTTAGAGACCAAGAGCTCTCAGCTGCATGTGCTTGCCTGGGTGCCTCTGTCCCTAAACCTTTTAGCAGTGCTGGTTGATAAATGAAAGTCTGTGATTTCACTGTGATCACATTGATAAATTTCTCCTTTCACTTCATGCTTTTTATATGACTTATAAGAAATCATTTCCCATATCCAAGGCCTAAAGATGTTTTCTTACATTATCTTCTTAATGTTCCATGGTTTGGCCATTCATGTTTTGATCTCTAAAAGTTATTCTAGTAAATGATGTGAAGTAGGGTCCAACTTTTTTCTCCTTCTGAAGGTCTAAGGTCCTTTATGGTGAATACCATCCTTTTTCTATCTGTGCAGTATTTCTGCTGTGATAAGAGTGGGTATCCTTTAGAACACCAGGCCCTATTCATTGCTGGTGTCTAACATAGACGCTGCCATCTAGTACTTACATTCTGGTAGGGCAAAAAACAAAGGATATTCCACTTCAGTGATACCTGCCATTATGTACTGTCATCAGGCTAGGATGTCGGTAAGGGAGGCTTAGGGAAGCAGTACAGAGCCTCTCAGTGAGCCCAGTATGGAGGTTCAGTGACCAGGTTGAGTTTGCTCTCAGTATTGCAGGCAGTGGGAAATAGCATTCAGTTTCCTTTGGCTGCCCATGGGCTTTTTGGCCTAAGCTCAAGATGCCAGTGACTGAAGTCTTTGGAATGTTGGGGAAAGGCAAGTTGGGGGAGACTGAGACCCCCTAGTTGGCATTTTAAAAAGCATTATTACAAACTGGAAAAAAGCTGAGAGGACCTTCTGGCATGGAAATGAAGGGCCCTGATTAGCTTTAGAGAAAGAAATAGAGAGTGAGAGAAATTGGAGTTCCTTTAGTCAGAGCTCTCAAAGTTGAAGTTGATAATATTTTTTTAAACATATTAATGACTTTATCTTTTTAAAAATTTTCATTTTTACATGATTGTAATCATTACTTTATATAATGACTGCTGATCGTGGGGAGTCGGCTTGTATACATAACACATCTTAATTCTTTTCACATCCTTTTCCTCTCTTCCCTTCCCCTTCCTTCCATTTTCTGGTTCCTTTTCCATTTGCAAAAGACCTATCTCCTGTTTCCATTATCTTTTATTTTGCTTTTCATTTATTTGTATGTTGTATGTTGGATTTCTCATATAAGAGAAATCATGGATATTTAAGCTTGGGCATGATTTATTTCACTTTATTATGGTCTTAAGATGATCTACAAATGACTCAAATCTGTCTCTGTTTAGAGTAAAGTACTCCATTGTGTATAAGTGCCACATTTTCTTCATCCATCCATGGATAGACATATAGGCCACTTCAAGATTTAGGTGTTAATAATACGGTGTCTTTAACTCTTTTGGGAAGCTACTCAGAGAAGAAATAGCTGGGTCAAATGGAGTTTATATTTTTAGTTTTTTGAGGAATCTCCATACAGATTCCATACTGGTTGTACTAGTTTACATTCCCACCAGCAGTGTAGAAGCTTCATCAGCATGGTTCCCAAAGCTTCATCACCATGGGTTACTATTTGATTTCTGATGTTAGCCATTCTTTCTGGAGTAAGATAAGATCTCGGGGTTTTAATTTGCATTTTTCTAATGGCCAGAGATGTTGACCATTTTTTTTTCATGTATTTATTGGCTATTTGTACTTTTTCTGGGAAGTGTCAATTTATTTCAGTTGCTCATTTTTTTTAATTGGGTCTTATCCTTAGTAATGTTTGATGTACGGCTGTCTTACTCTGCTGCCCCTTTGGTTTAGTTAATCCTATGAAAGGACTGCATTAAATGTTTTGTCAATTAGGACAGACCCATTTGATTCTGTGCCCTTGGAGTGATTTTTCAGCATGTAGCAGGTGCCTTTGAATCATAGCTTTGTACAGACCTGTTTGAGTATGATTTTAGTTACTTTTTAGGATTCAACTGTTTTGTGTTTTGTTTTGTTTTGTTTTGTTTTGAGACAGGGTCTCACTTTGTAGTTCAGGCTGGCCCTGAGCTCATTATGAAGCCCAGGCAAGCCGCTGCAGACTCAGCAATCCTCCTGTCTCTGCCTCCCGAGTGCTAGGATTACAGGCATGAGCCACCACGCCCAGCACTGTGGTATGTGGCATTTGATTGCTGGTGGGCATGAGCCACCACACCCAGCATTGTAGGTGGTTACCGGGATCAAACTCAGGACCTCGTGCTTGCGAGGCAGGCGCCGGAACCACTGAGCTAAATCTCTGGCCCAGGATTCAACTATTTTTAACTATAAAGAGCAGACATTAAGTTTCTAAAATATAAAATAATGATGAGGGCTGGAGATTTAGCTCAGTGGTTCCAGCGCCTGCCTCATAAGCACAAGGTCCTGAGTTCAATCAGGTGTGAGCCACCACGTCCAGCACTGTGGTATGTGGTACTGATTGCTGTTGGGCATGAGTTACCATGTCCAGTATTATTGTATGTGGGGATCGAAGCAGGGACCTTGCACTTGCCAGGCAGGCGCTGAAACCACTGAGCTAAAGGAGTACTGCTCTACCATAAAGGATAAGCTTGAGACATTTCTAGGTAAATGTCAGCACCTTGGGACCCTATTTTGAAGTGAACTACATCTGACACACATGTTAAAATATTGCATTGTTTCTCTGGCATGAGAAACTGAAAGGGTAAATAAGGACCAAAGTGTATAATAGATATCTTGAATTGGGAAAAAAATGTTCAGATAGGGAGGGGAACTAGGAAGGAAAGGAAGAGAATAAAAGGGAAAAAATGGAAACAAAACTTTTTTTTTTTTTTTTTTTTTGAGACAAAGTCTTGCTTTGTAGTTCAGGCTGGCCTTGAGCTCACTATATAGCCCAGGCAAGCCTTGAACTCAGCAATCCTGCCTCCGCCTCCCGAGTGCTGGGATTACAGGCATGAGCCACCACGCCTGGCAAAAGTTTTGTAAATGAGGGCAAGATAGGTTGAAGGAAGGGGAGGGAAATGGGGAAGGAAGGAAGAATCAAGATAAATCACATATAAATTACCAATGATGAAAGTGATCATTGGTGTACCTAAAATGTGCCAATAATGTTAAAAATTAAATGCTGAGTATGTTTCCACTTTATAATTTATGTCTGATTGACTGTGCTCATATCAGGTAGAATATAGTGTCTCTTGAAACTCTGTCTACAAATGTTGGTAAATGTTGATAATGAAATTCATGTTTGCTTATAGATAATAATGAAGTTAAAGCTTAGCTTACCTGGGTCTACCTGAGTAAGAGGGAAGTTGTCCCAGTGGAATCCTCAGCTCATTAATTGGTGAATATGATAGCTGACTTAATTTTGTCTTCCAGCTTTACAGAAAAGACCATACCCAATGTCATTATCTCACATCGGTACAAAGCGCAAGACACTCCAGCCAGGAAGACATTTGAGCAGGCTCTTACGGGGGCATTCATGTCTGCTGTCATCAAGGACCTGCGGCCCAGTGCCCTGCCCTTTGTCGCCAGTTTGATTCGCCACTATACCATGGTGGCTGTGGCTCAGCAGTGTGGTGAGCATGGGGATTATTATAGCAGAGGGCATCATTATTTCCCTTCTTACTGTGCTTTAGAGACTTGGTTAGAGTGTTCGGGGTGCTTTGTCATTTCGGAGAAGCTGAGTAGCTGGTTGCTTTTTGGCCTCTTTTTTTTTTGTACTGGAGATTGAATCTAGGGCCTTTGTACAAAGCTACATCATCAGCACTTTTTGTATTTTTACTGTTGAACCAGGATTTTGCAAAGTTTCCCAACCTGGATGCTGAACTTGAACCTACAATCTTCCTCCTTTAGCTCCGTAGAATGCTGGGATTAGAAGAGAGTATGACCCTGCTTAGCTTGGCAGCAGTTTCTTTTTCTTCTTATTTTTAATGACATTTATAAAGATAATTAGTATTTAAGTGGTTGATACTATATTAATTTAAAAGTTATACCAAGTTTTATAATTTTTAAATATACCCAATTTAATCTTCAGGCTCTTTGTTTTGTGTGCTTATGTGTGTGAAAAAATGGGAGTGTACTGCATGTAAAAATGATGGTTTGGGGTTCACTCATTGCTGATCTTCCTCTGGCCTGTGATCCTTTTCAAGGCCACCTTCCCCTTGCCCCATTATCTACTGTGCTCTCTTGCCAGTGCAGGTCTCCTGTCCTGAACTTACTTGTGCCTAAGACAGTTGTTGGTGCTGTTTCTCCTGCCAAGAATGACTGATTACCTTAGTTTCAGTGTATCTGAGGTTCCTGGTGCTGGAGTTATCAGTAGTGTTATTTCTGTCCATTTCTAACCCATTGCATGATTTTATGAAGGATAAGAACAATGTACTGCTATATAATTATGAAAATAGGCCTTAGTGTTTGCATTTTCTTGCGGACCAGTACCAGTTAGTCTGCAGACCACACTGGTACAGCACTGTCCCAGCTTGGCCTCAGAGCCTCTCACTCCTGAGACTGACCAGTCTCCCAAGACCGACCAGTCTTCTGTGTGCTTTCCCCCCTTTCAAACTTTTCGGCCAGAGTAGTACTGTACACTGAATAGCTAGTTGTTTCTCAGGGATTCATCTTCATGAACATTGTCTTTCTAGCAAAGCTAATCCTGATAACCAATATCCTGCATAACCTGGACATCCATCAGGTGCTAATTTCAAGTTGCTGTGGGCAACTGTTCTCTGACCGTCTATATTCTCTGGTGCCCTTAGCTACTGTTGCTTTTTCTTTTTTGAGACATAGTTGTTAAGTTGCCTAAACTGAGCTTGAATTTGTAATCCTCTTATAACCTCCTAGAGAGCTCAGATTTCAGCCATGGGCACCACGTTCAGCTTCTATTGCTTTTACTGTTATTTACATATCAGAAACCAAAGCTTCTGGTCATTCCCAGTGCCCCTTGTTCTGAATTCTTAACCTCAGGAGAAAAAGGTAGTTTTGCAGTTTGAGGGCCAGGAATGACTGGGAATGAATTCTACTTGTTCATGTACTTATTCTTTTTTCCTTCCAGGTCCTTTCTTGTTGCCTTGTTACCAGGTGGGCAGCCAGCCCAGCACAGCCATGTTTCACAGTGAAGAGAACGGGTCCAAAGGGATGGATCCCTTAGTTCTTATTGATGCAATAGCTATCTGTATGGCCTATGAAGAAAAAGAACTTTGCAAGATTGGGGAAGTGGCCTTGGCTGTGATATTTGATGTTGCAAGCATCATCCTGGGCTCAAAGGAGAGGGTAAGAATGAAGAATTTCTTCTGATATTGGGGATTCTTTGTACCTGAGGGTAGTTGTTGTAGAAACTGGTAGTTTGAGAGGTTTTTAAGGCTTGTTTGTTTCTCTAGGCCTGCCAGCTTCCCCTCTTTTCATACATTGTGGAGCGCTTGTGTGCCTGCTGTTATGAGCAGGCCTGGTATGCAAAGCTGGGCGGTGTGGTGTCCATTAAATTTCTCATGGAGCGGCTGCCTCTCACATGGGTTCTCCAGAACCAGCAGACATTCCTCAAAGCACTCCTTTTTGTCATGATGGACTTAACTGGAGAGGTAGGTGGTGGGCAACTAAATAACCATGCTGCTTTCAAGTAGCTGGCTTCCTGGAGAGCAGGCAGTTCTGCAGTGTGTCCTTCCAGCAAAGCAGCATTGAAACTCAGTTTCCGTAAGATGTCTCTAATAATAGGAGCAGCTCCAGCTTCCTTTCCTGACAGGCTTTTTCTGGGTACTTGAGTACTAGTTTGCTTGCTCTGGAGCAGTCATGGCCCAGAGTGCACATGAAGGAGGGGATGCTGCTTCCTGTGTACTCCCAAGTTTCCCAAATGTTCCTTTCTTGTGAAACCACTGTGGATCTCACATATACTAATAGAATAGGCTGGGCATTGCAGGGTTAACTGTTTGGTAAATGCTAAGGTTTTTTCTAGGTCACATTTTCTGGATGACAGCCTAGAATCTCTTACAGAGAGGTAATGAAGTACTAACGTTCTAAGTGGATGATGAAAAATTAAATAATCATTCTCATTTAAGCAGCTGGTGTGAGGGGTTGCCTTTAGGGCAGAAAGGTGGGTGTGGTGAGTGATACCACCCTCCTTTTCCTTCTAAGACCTCCTTGACCTACAGGTTTCCAATGGGGCAGTTGCCATGGCAAAGACCACCCTGGAGCAGCTCCTTATGAGGTGTGCCACACCTTTAAAAGATGAAGAACGAGCTGAAGAGATTGTGGCAGCTCAGGAGAAGTCTTTTCACCATGTGACTCATGATTTAGTTCGAGAGGTCACTTCTCCAAACTCCACTGTGAGGAAACAGGCCATGCATTCACTGCAGGTATTGGCCCAGGTCACTGGAAAGAGTGTGACAGTGATAATGGAACCCCATAAAGAGGTGAGACTTCAGACACTGGAACCTGGACAATTTTTTTTTAAATTTGAGTTGTAAATACTGTTTATGTCAAAGCTTCCTGTTTGTGCATGTTCTTTTTGGTTTCATATATGCAAATTGCAATGTGTTTATGGTTGTGTCACTAATTATTGTCAAGAGAATAGAAGGTTGGCTTCCTTAGTCTTTATAGCACTATACAGAATACTAGTTTTGCTCTTTTGTGTGTGTGTGGTTGTTTTTTCTTTGTTTTTGTTAAGAGTGGTCACTCTGGAGTCTTAGAAACTAAATGTTTCTGACAGCTCAGAATGTTTGTCCATAGCTCAGTTCTAGCACTTGAAACACAGCCTTCTTCCCTCATTGAAGAACTGAAGAACTTCAGTAATAACTGTGCATCTCACAGTTTTCAGAGTGGTCAGTGTGGAATACTACCATAGGAAACATTTAATGTTTAAGGACACCTGGTGAGTGGTGTTCTTCCTTGGCTTTCCCAGGTCCTCCAGGATATGGTACCACCCAAGAAGCACTTGCTTCGACATCAGCCAGCCAACGCACAGATTGGCTTGATGGAAGGGAACACATTCTGTACCACACTGCAGCCCCGGCTCTTCACAATGGATCTTAATGTGGTGGAGCATAAGGTGTTCTACACAGAGGTAGGAGATGGTGGTATGGAGCAGTGTGGGTGATGGTGTGTCTGCAGGTCTGTCTTTGTTCATGAAGACTGGTTAGGCAGAGTTCAGACAAGGTCCAGGCAGTAACTCGGAAAAGATGTTTTTAACTGGAACCTGCCGGGAGAGATGCCTGGTGCCCAGAGATATTTAGCGAAAGGTTGCTATTTCCTGAATCTTCAGGACTTTGTTAGCTCTGCCATGCTTTAACTTAGAGCCTTTAAAGATGTGTTTTAGAGATACAGTAAGACTGTGCCTCCCTTGTTTGTTTGTTTTTTTGTTTAGAGACAAGGTCTCAACTATGTAGTTCAGGCTGGCCTTGAACTTAGTATGTAGCTCATGCTGGCCTCAAACTCACAGGAATCCTCCTGCCTCAAAATCACAAGTGCTGGGATTATAGGTGTGCATCACAGTGCCCTGCTGGTGCCTCTCATTTGTAACCACTCTTACCATTTGGTACCTGGAATAAGTCTGGCCCAAAAGTGCCAAGCTGGTGAATTTAGTAATCATTCCATGTGTCATGCACTAGTGAGACATCACAATGCCTTGCGTAGCTCTGCTTAGTGTCCTGTGAGGTATAGATGCTGTTTCTTTCCATTTTATAGACATGGTACCTGAGCCTGAGGGTTTGTTTTTTAGCCAAGACCACAGCAAATGAGTGGCAGACCTAAGACTGTATCTAGGAATGCTTATTTCAGAGCGTGCTTCCAGGTCAGTGTATTACCCAGCTGTGCTCTTGCTTTATTTAGTGCAGTTGACTTGCCTCTTGACCCAACATGGGCACTAGCACTTGACATCTCACTACATACACGCCCAAACGTGCTACTGCAGATATGGCAGTGTGAGGTGATAATACATAATGGTGAACAGAAGTTTAATACAGGTATAGTCAGATTGTAAACCTTAATTCTTAGGATTTAATAATGACCCAGTAGTCCTAATTTGGAATTTTTACAGGATATGAATTGGGCTTTTGCAAAGACTGTCAGAGTAAACTAAGGCCAAATTCCTAAAGAAGTAAATTCTTTTTGGTTTATAATAAAGTCTGAATTTCTAACTATGAAGGTTTTCTTCTTGATTTTTTTTTCCCCTTTTTAAGTCCTTCATTTGTTTTTTTGTTTTTTTTGTTTTTTTTTTTTGAGACAGGGTCTTGCTTTGTAGTTCAGGCTGGCCCTGAGCTTGCTATGTAGCCTAGGCAAGCCTCAAACTCAGCAATTCTCCTGTCTCTGCCTCCTGAGTGCTGGGATTACACATGTGAGCCACCACGCCCGGCACTGTAGTATGTGGTATTGATTGCTGGTGGGCATGAGTCACCACGCCCAGCATTGTATATGGTTACTGGGGTTCGAACTCAGGACCTTGCACTTGTAAGGCAGGCACCGGAACCACTGAGCTCAATCTCCGGTCCAAGTCCTTTAGTTTTGCTTCCACATATGATCATGTGAGCATATGGTGGGACTGTTATATCTTGTTACTCTTGCCCTTTATTTACAGAGGGTCAGGAGCTTTGGGAAAGTAGGAAAAAGCTTCCCTTTCTGGAATCAAACATGTAACTTTTACAGGTAACTGACCCTAAACTTAGAACCAGAACCTTGTGCTGTGGAGGGCATCAAACACATTCTGCAGATGTTCATCAGTGTACTGGCTACACCAGAAAGTGCAAGGGTCTCTTGAAAAGTGTTGACTCTTAAATCCTTTCCTGGTGATTAAGGTTCAGTAGATAGGGTGAGACCTAGAAATCTACTGTCTAAAGATTTCTCAGGAGATCCTGGAGTGTGGCCATGTTTGGGACACATACAGCCACTTGACACTTGAACACACACACACACACAACAGTCACATTCACATACAAGGAGAGTATTATTGGATGTGTTGTTAGAGGGCTCTGATGAGTGGTTTCCTCTGGGGAGTTGAGTGGGGTGGGTAGTTGGAAGTACTTTTTACTACATATTCTCTACTTTTATACTGTGTTCTACTGTTTTAAATCTTTTACCAGGTAGGAATCTTTAAGTGAAAAAATTTAAAAAGTAGAAGTCTATACTAATTGAATGTAGGTGAAGGGGAAAGTAATGATAGAATGACATATCATATTTTAGAGATTAGATATATAAGTGAGCAACCCATTGACCATCCTGTCTCTCAGGATCTATTATTTCCCACCCTGTTTTCCAGTTCTCAATTGTTGGTACCTCTTCACTTTTTGCACCTACATACCCCTCTTGAGTGTATCCTGTCTCTCACTAAATCTTTCCCACTCTTAACCTTCATTGCTCCTTGGATTTCATTCTTGTATTTCAAGGAACACTAACTCGACACCTCAGGTCCTACAGTATTGAGTCTGTTGAGGTGTCTTTTCTTTGCAAGGAGACAAAGTTTTTTTCTTCTGCATTGGGACCATATAGTCTTTTGTGACTATCTTACTTTCTTACTGCATCATGGAAGAGCAGTATGTTGCCCATTATATAAAGGAGTAACAGGCAGGAAATTCAGGTGTTTAGGGAGTTGAAAAAAATTTTGCTGTATTAGAGCTTTTAGAACAACAGAATGAACATACTGGTCAGTATGGAGCTGCAGAAGAAGCTGTTGGCACATTTGCAAAGAGTATAATTAGCTTGATGAAGACAAAGCTCATGTTGCATCTGTATATTGCATTATATGTGCAGTTCACTTGTGCTCTATGTTCTCAAGTTACTTGTTCTGCAGAGATATTAACAGAGCACAACTGAGTGCTAGCTGGTAAAGCTCATGAGAAAACCATGGACTCTCAGCCCCAAATACTTGCCATTGAATTTGTTTGCTTGGGAGAAAGTTGTCAGACCTGCCTGCTCATATGGTGTTTCTACAAAGAATATGGAAAACATCAATGTCATACGCATTCAGTATTCGAAGCTAATCAAATTCAGGCATCGGTTTTAGATATGGCTCACTGCATCCTTCCTTTGAGGAAGGCTCAATTTTAGAAAATTAGTTGGAATTGTTCAGCTCATTGAAGGGAGAATAAAATAATAGATGGAATTGGAGTGACTCACATAGTACATGATGGTGTTACCATTTACTGAGGTGGATGTACCAGGTACTGCAGAGAATGCACCATCATGTGTCCAAACTTATTTTTCTGATCTACATGAAGTCCTGTGTTATCAAGAAGAAATGACTGTTGCTGATGCTTTGTTTGTAAAAAACTGATTTGGCTCAAACAGCCATAAGAAAATACAACTATATTGCCTCCACTGTGAGAAAACTTTACAGCAGGATGATCATAGCATTGTCTTGGCAAAACAAGAAATTACAAGATCACTGAAAACATTGCAAAACAACAGCCTCAGTTTATAGAGGTTGCAGATCATATTCATTTGGTTGCCAGCATCCCTGTTAGCTTTACAAAGGACAATAGAGTTCACATTGGATCCACAATGAAAGTATGAGTTGTTACTTTGGGAGTAGATGGGGAAAACTACTTTGAGTTCATGCAGCCCATTCCAGCAATTGGTTTTACTGTGGAAACTGTAGAGTAAAAATCTAAAATTCACCACTTGGGATGTAGTTGGAAAACACAAATTAAACCATTTTGGAAATATTATTACCTCAATAGTCAAGCTATTATAGGTATTTGTTGTTGATAGCAGTTATAGAGAGAGATTTAATGAAGCACACAGTGATCTTGCAAAGTTAACAGAAAAAGAACTCCAAGATCCTTTGCCCCTGATTTTTGCTAACAAGAATGTTGCTAGAATACTGTCAGTAGAAGAAATCACTGAATTTCCCATTCTCCATAAGCTATGCTGTGGCTGTAGCTGGTATAATCAGGGCTGTGACACTTAAAGTGGTACAGGCCCTTATAAGAAGGGTTGGACTGGTTCTTGTGGCAACCGGATGCTCCTAGAATACTGGATGTTGGTTGCAATTATTTAGTTTTGTAGTTAAGAGTTACTTTGCACCTAACACAGGAAATTCTGCATCACAAATATTTTAAGGTTGTGCATAAAAGAGAATCTAGGACTGGGAACAAAGTATGATACTGCTTTTAAAAAACTTAATTCTGTGATAAAATTTGAATTATTGAAGCAGTTTAGATTGGATTAAATAGATGATTCTCAGCTCACAGTTTCAGAGGCTTGTTCCATGATCAGCTCTTGGTACCACTTGAGCTAAATCACCAGCCCAAATAGATGATTCTCAGATCATTTTTTTTTTTTTTGGTTGTGCTGGGGATTGAATTCGGAACCTTGCAGTTTTCAGGCAGGTGGTGGTAACACTGAGCTATATCCCTGGCTTAAGATACACATTCGTTTAAAAAGTATATTGAAGTCTTCCAGGTTGTATGTTACCCCATATATTAAGAAGAAAGTTGTTATAGGGAAAGGACGAGTGAAGGTTTTGTTTTTCCCAGTGAAAAATAGATACACAACTGAGTGTCTAGTGGACCCTATGTACAGCAAGTAGTAACTTCTTGAACTTGCCTTTTCACTGAGTTTTGGCACTACTTAGTAGTAGACTTAATGAAATAGAATACAGTGCATTCAGAGTAGTACGATTACTTTAGTGCTCAGCATAACAGAACATTTTTAATGCAAAGTACTATAAGCTGTAAAGTTAATATTTTTTCTTTCTTTTTCTTTTTATTGGTACATTTTATTCGTACATTATATATACACATCACAGTTACATTCCACATTGAGAATTTGTACCAGTATCTGACACAACTTAATTCTCATTCTCCCCTTCCCCTACCCGCCCTACTACTCCCTGGCAATAGTTAATATTTTATACATTTTTTTTTAAAATTTTGCTCCTAAAGCATTTTGTATACATCAGTGAGAATGAAGTGTTATCTACCTAGCGTGTCAGACTAGTACTACTAAACTGAAGAGTAATTAACAAAACTAAAAGTCATTTTTAAATGCTCTATCCTTTGTGGGAGTGACTGTAGATAAGACATAGTCACACAAAGAACCAATGATTAGTACTAAAGAGAAGTAAATAGAAAGCTTCCTTTATCTTAAGAGTTGTTTCAGGCTGGCCCTGAGCTCACTGTGTAGCCCAGGCAAGCCTCAAACTCAGCAGTCCTCCTGCCTCTGCCTCCTGAGTACTGGAATTACAGGCGTGAATTCCATGCCTGGCATTGTGGTATTGGGTAATTGCTGGTGGGCATGTGTCACCATGCCCAGTATTGTTGTATGTGGTTACTGAGAATGAACCAGGGACCTTGTGCTTGCTAGGCAGGCACTCGAACCCCTGAGCTAAATCTCTGGCCTTCTATTTCTTATTTTTAAAATAATTTCCCCAAACAAGTGCTTTTATTCAACAAAAAAAATGGCTAAGGCTTTTCATGACAGAGCTTCATAGTTATGTGAGGGGAAAGATGTATCTACAGAAAGAAACGAAACTTTCATAGTGGGCCGGAGGGTTAGCTCAGTGGTTCCAGCGCCTGCCTTACAAGCGCAAGGCCCTGAGTTCGATCCCTGGTAACCACATACAATGCTGGGCGTGGAAACACGCCCACCAACAATCAACACTGCATACCACAATACCGGACGTGGTGGCTCACGCCTGTAATCCCAGCACTCGGGAGGCAGAGACAGCTGAGGCGGCTTGCCTGGGCACCATAGTGAGCGCAGGGCCAGCCTGAACTACAAAGCAAGACCCTGTCTCAAAAGCAAAAAAAAAAACTTTCATAGCAAGCAGCTCTGAACAATGAGGTGAAAGACCTGCCATCTTAGCTTTTGCAATTAGATAAAAAGATTCTCTGTTTTGATTAATAAAAAAAATACAGCATCAGAGTGAATGAAAATGTGTCTAAGAATGTATTAAGTCATGAGGTTAAGGAGTTTTACATTAAATAAAGAAGTTTAGTCATACTTGATACTTTCTGAATTTGTGTTTCTTTTGTTTATTGTTAACCATGTAGTCATGTATGGCAAGTGGTTGTGTTGTTACACACAAGGCTGCTCTATCTTCCCAGGAGTGACCTCACCTTGTTTTGTCTTTTCTAGCTATTGAATTTATGTGAGGCAGAGGACTCAGCTTTAACCAAACTTCCCTGCTATAAAAGCCTTCCATCACTTGTGCCTTTACGGATTGCAGCACTAAGTAAGTCACAGGGTATAAAAAGGGAATAAGACAGTGACCTTTATTGTTAATTGTCTGATTATTTCTTTTGTTTTAAATACGGGATCATAAAAGTATACTTATGGCCAGGTGTTTTGGCACATACCTGTAATTCCATCACTTGGGATGTTGAGGTAAAGTCATGGGTTTAAGGCCAGCCTAGGGGGCTACAAGGCAAAACCCTGTTTTGAAAAGCAAAATCAAAAGATTCAATGTTGGGGCCGTGGATTTAGCTCAAGTGGTACCACATCTACCTTGGAAACACAAAGGTCAAGTTTGATCCCTGGTACCACCAAAAAAAAAAAAAAAAAAAAAAATATATATATATATATATATATATATATATATATATGAAAAGCAAAATAAAAAGTTATTTATCAGATTATGTCATCAGATATTACAAGATTGAAAACACTGGTAAGATTTACAGTTTTGTATTCTATTTTACTCTGTAGTAAACACTTTATAATTCTCTTAAGAATAAAGTGTTCTATTGACAAGAATTATACTGTCTGGGCCGGAGATTTAGCTTGGTGGTTTTGGCGCCTGCCTAGCAAGTGCAAGATCCCTGGTAACCACATACAACAATACTGGGTGTGGTGACACATGCCCACCAGCAATCAGTACCCCTTACCACAGGGCCGGGTTTGGTGGTTCATGTGTATAATCCCAGCATTTGGGAGGCTGAGGCAGGAGGATTGCTGAGTTTGAGGCTTGCCTGGGCTACACAGTGAGCTCAGGGCCAGCCTGAACTACAAAGCGAGACCCTGTCTCAAAAAAAAAAAAAAAAAGAACTATACTGTCTGTGTAGTGCACTTTTTATCAGAATTGAGGATGTAATAAGGCACTCTACAGTTTTCATAGATTCTTGTATGTATGTGTGTATGTATGTATTTATTTATTTATTAGTTTTTGAGACAGGGTCTTACTTTGTCATTAGGCTGGCCCTAAACTCACTATGTAGCATAGGCTAGCCTTGAACTCACAGCAGTCCTCCTGCCTCTGCCTCCCGAGTGCTGGAATTATAGGTGTGAGCCACCACACCTGGCCTTCCTAGATTATTCATGACTCAGAAGTGTGTGAGAATCCTGTAACTTCCTTTTCACTAGGAATTTCATGTTCATTGGTTAACATAAAAATTGTACACAATCTAGGGAAATACATTAGACTGATACTAAATGACCCTTGTATGTTGAAACAGTCTGCTTTAGTGAATAAATGACTATACAAATATTTTGAAGCTGTTGTTAGTTTGTTGAGACAGAGTCTCACTACGTTGTTCAGGCCACCTTAAATTTACTAGGTAGCCTAGGCTGTGCTTGAACTTGCAGGGATTCTTCTGCTTCATCCTCCCTAGTACTATGATAACTAGTATGCAACACACTTGGGTGATTGGTTGAGTTTTTTTGTACTTACTAAGATGTTGCCAGATCCCTCTTGAATTAAGTAGAAGAGCCAAATGGCAGACTTTGACATGCAAACATGGGGATGGGTGCAGAGTGCTCAAGACAGGACAAACCAAAAGGAGTGGAGTGTACAGGGAACTGTTCAGCAGCTCCTCAGTTGTCTTGGAACTGTCATGTTTGAATGCCTATCCTGTGACCTCATTACTGTTAGTACTAACATAGAATTGAGACATGTCCCCTTTTCTAAACATATTTACATTTTCAAAGACTGAAAGCCTTTAGCGCCCAGAGTTAGACAGAGTTGGACCCATGGGTAGTGGAGAGACTATGTAGTGGGGACTATATGTGTCTGATCCCTCCATCATCTGTAACTAGAAGTTCAGAGGCCACCTCCTCTGTAATTCAGATCTGAATGCCCAGGCCATCCATGTGCGAGCCCTGTGAAGATGTCCTGAAAGACAGGAGTGTCTAGAGATTTATCATAGCCTTTCAGGCAGAACATTGACCTCACTCCTAGACAATACTGAGGACAATACTGAGCATGTGGCTGGAGGACCATGATTCTTTTTCTATTCTTTTTTTTTTTTTTTGAGACAGGGTCTTGCTTTGTAGTTCAGGCTGGCTCTGAGCTCACTATTTAGTCCAGGCAAGCCTCGAACTCAGCAATCCTCCTGTCTCTGCCTCCCGAGTGCTGGGATTATAGGCGTGAGTCTCCACGTCCAGCATTGTACGTGGTTACCGGGGATCAAACTCAGGACCTTGTGCTTATGAGGCAGGTGCCAGAACCACTGAGCTAACCCTCTGGCCCCTCTTTTTCTATTCTTGAAGCCAGATAGTAAGAGAGAGGATTAGTCGTTCTTATTGGTTGTATCTTTTAGAGAAAAAAATTATTCAGATATTTTTCAGGTTAATAATGAAATTGTACTGATTCTCTCCCTGAAGATGCTCTTGCTGCCTGCAATTACCTTCCTCAGTCCAGGGAGAAAATCATTGCAGCACTCTTCAAAGCTCTTAATTCCACCAACAGTGAGCTGCAGGAGGCTGGAGAAGCCTGTATGAGAAAGGTGAGTATGTCTGTGAAGACACCCAGAAGTCTGTTTGTCTGGCATACATTCTGAATTATAGTTAAGTCTGTCTGCTTTGGATCTTGTCAAATGTCCAACAGTAACACTGACCCCTTGTTTCATCACTGGTTTCTGGAAGATAGTACTCAATATTATTTTCCTGGGGAAAACAAACACTTGTTGCTAGAGTTGACTGTGAATTGAAGTGTAAAGTATAAAGTGTTCTCTGTTGCCTGTTTTTTAACGTCTTTTTAAAATAGTTTTTAGAAGGTGCTACTATTGAAGTAGACCAAATCCATACACACATGAGGCCTTTGCTGATGATGCTGGGGGATTATCGGAGCTTGACGCTGAATGTTGTGAATCGTCTGACTTCTGTTACAAGGCTTTTCCCGAATTCCTTTAATGACAAGTTCTGTGATCAGATGATGGTAAGCCAATTGAGATTAAACAGATTCTACAGTACATTTGAGAAAACTGCTTTTGTTTTCCCTTTCTCTCTTGTAGTATTGGGTATTGAACTCAGGATCTTCATACTAAGACCCCCGAACCCTTCTTCAGCCATTTTATTTTGAGACTGAGTCTTCCTAAGTTGGCCCTGGTTGGGCTCAAACTTGGGAACCTAGCTCATTCAGCCTCCTAGAGTACTGGAGTTAGAGGCATGTGCCTTCATGTACTATTGTACATGGTTTTGAAAATGAATGTTGTATTTACATGCCTTAAAATGCAAAAGCTCAAAATGTCTCCTCCCCATCCCAGTAGTACTTCATTTGAAGGCAATCAATATCCTAGAGGCATTTTATATTATTACAGGACATAGTATATTCTATTTTTTCCCATAATATGATTATAGGTCTTGCCTTATCTGTGTAATGCGTCATCATTTCAAGTGAATAATCAAGTGTTTCTTGTGTGATTTGGCTACATAATAATTAATTGAACTTGGCATAACCATTCTTCCATAAGTGAACATTTAAATTATTTCCAGTCTTTTGCCATTATAACCAGTGATGCTCTGTAAAACTCATAGTGTTATGTCTCTTTATTGGTAGCATAGATTTCTAGAGGTAGAGTGCTTCTGTGCATTTTAATCTTTCATTGCATTGACAAATTGCTCTCTAAAGAGATTTTGCCAGATTGCACTTCTTTGTGTGAAATAGAAGAGTGCACCTTCTATACAATCTTAAGCACAAATGTCAGAAATTCGCCGAGTTTTAGAATTATCAGAGAAATGATTATGCAGATAAATCTATTTAGCAGTGTTTGAAATTGGAATTTAAGCAGATGGAGAGTTTTGTTAGCTTTCTTTTTTTTAATTTATTTATTTTTTTGGAGACAGGGTCTCACTTTGTAGTTCAGGCTGGCTCTGAACTCACTGTGTAGCCCAGGCAAGCCTTGAACTCAGCAATCCTCCTGCCTCCCGAGTACTGGGATGACAGGCGTGAGCCACCACTCCCGGCACTGTGGTATGTGGTGCTGATTGCTGGTTGGCATGAGTCACCTTGCCCAGCATTGTATGTGGTTACCGGGGATCGAACTCAGGACTTTTGCTTGCGAGGCAGGTGCCAGAACCACTGAGCTAACCCTCCAGCCCCTTGTTAGCTTTCTTTTTATTCCATTTTGCTTTGGGTAAATTGTTAGATTAGTGATTTAATCATGCATCATGCCAAATGTGCATTTATTTTTGTCCTTGTGCTTCCCATTGGCCTTGGACTGTTTAACCCTTTGTGATAGTGGAGGTACTTTGATTTTTGGTATACCTTTCCTGCTATAAGTAAGGGAAGGTAGGTAAATAGAGATCCTGTAGATATATATACATGTGGAGTACAGGTATATATACCTCATATGTGAAAAACACACAGTTTTTTTACCTCATATCACAACATATTTTTCCTATCTATACACGCCTAAGTAATGAATGATGAACATATTGCCAGAAATGTTTAAGTAGTACCTTAATAATAGGTTGTATTTGGAAAACAAAGTACCGAATTTTCTAAGTGGGAAAATACTTCCTTGTATTTACATAGTTAATTTCCATGTCTGCAAATAATTAGGTGGGTGGTTGAAATAAATTATGTTGTATCATGACCTAATCAGAGCACATCAAATGCACACTTTTCTTCCATCCTGTGTTCCAACTTTGGTGCTTTCATAGATGACATTTTGGCATGTGTTCTAATGTCCATTTGCTTTTATACCACCCCTCTCAGCTATCCTTTCTTGTTGCCTTTACATGCTTGCCTGAAGCAACTTTTAACCCCATCACACCTTTCAGATCTCTGAGCTGGCAAGTTATTCAGGGAACATTGAAATCCAGGCTATTTCAGTGCAGCTTGAAGAGAACTGCCTGATAGTTGGTAGATTGTGAGGCCAAGGATCAGTTTCCCTAAAATAAAGCACATTGGTTTGTTCAGGGGATTTTTATCTTTCCTCTATTGGCTTTCTAAGTGATCCAAAGTCCTCTAAGAGCAGACTATTGTACTGTAAGGCACAACTGTACCTGCTGTTTATCTAGACATTCAGCATTCACGCCAGCTGGGTATTGTTGGACTCACATTGTTTCTGTGTTTGTCTTTTTTGGGGAAGCCAGGGTCTCACTGTGTAGTTCAGGCTGGCCTTAAACTCACTACCTAACCCAGGCTGGCCTTGGACTCATAGTAATCCTCCTGGCTCAGCTTCCCAAGAGTTGGGATTACAGGCATACACTGCCACACCCAGTTCTGTTTCTGTGTTTAGCAACACAGGTTTTGAATTGCCCTGTGCCTGCAGTGTCATGCCAGGAATACAGTACCCCTTGGTTCTTTAGAATCAAACACAGTCACTGGTGGTAGTGCTTGCTTTTTTTTTTTTTTTGAGACAGTGTCTCACTTTGTAGTTCAGGCTGGCCCTGAGCTCGCTATGTAGCCCAGGCAAGCCTTGAACTCAGCAATCCTGCTGTCTCTGCCTCCTGAGTGCTGGGATTACAGGCGTGAGCCACCACACCTGGTACTGATTGCTGGTGGGCATGAGTCACCAAGCCCAGCATTGTTGTATGTGGTTACCTGGTTTGAACTCAGGACTTTGAGCTTGCGAGGTAGGCGGGGGAACCACTGAGCTAAATCTCTGGCCCTGGTAGTGCTTTTGAGGTTAGTAGCATTATTTAAGAGAGGGTATTTCTTTGTAGCATGGGTATTCATGAAAACAACCCTGGAAAATTTTCCCTTCTCGGTCTTATTTCCTTTAAGTCTAATGCATTTTAATTAATTTTATATATGGTATAAGATAAGGGCTCAGCTTTTATATATCTCGTTTCTTTGCAGAATTTGAACTGCTTGACATTTAATCTTGAAACATCTTTCTTGTTATGTGAAATATTTCCTCATTAATCTAAAAATTTAAAATAATCTTTTATACCAGTTAATGTCTTTTTTTTTTTTTGCTTTGAGAAATCCAAAAGCAGAAAGAATGGTGACCCAAATGGCATGGTTTATACTTTCAGTTCCATTACTTATTTGTAACTTTGTATAAATATTTGCTCTTGTAAGGTATGTTTCATGAATTTATGGTCTGGTAATTAATACCCTTGAGAGAATTTATTAGTAAAATATTGTTATTCTGGTACTCTGAAGAAATGTGCTTTCTTTAATGCATTTCTTGGCATTGAATGGTGACCCTACAATGTGTAGGTGTTTGATGAAAACCCATTCTTTGGCTGCATGAGTCTGGGAAACAAATTTTTAAAGTTTGGCAGGGATAATACAGACACTGAAGGCTCAGGGGAGGCCTGTGTTAGAGAAGAGTGCTTAGGAGTGTTTGAATTATTCTCTCCAAGCCTCTTTCAGCATGGAATCTTCTTGAAAGCAGTAGGGAACTTACTAGAGGACATTAGTGTCCTAAAAAGAACCGAATCTGGACAATCCAGTTGAGAAAGAAGCCTTTGCTATTTGATTGTCCTTGTTGGGGTTTGAGTGTTATGCTCTGAGTGCTTGTCCACCTGGATTTGCTGGACCAAAGTAGGTATATTGTTCCTACACGCCCAGAATAGCTGTTGGCAGGGCTGTCTCTTCCCGTGTATGTGCTCACAACACAGAGCCTTACTACATGCGTAAAGATTGGCCTCATTCTGTATAGGAGGGAAGTGCTGCCTGAGGGCAGCAGTTGTACAGCCTCTGACCTAGAGGATCTGTACCTGCATCACAAGCCATTACTCCTGCCCCCTGTGCCGCTTTTTCTCTGATCCAGTGGCCACCTTTTTCTTTTCGCTTTAGGGCTCTTTTCTCTTCTTTGCCTGGAATATGGTACTCACACTTGAGTTCATCTGCACCCCTCCTAGTCCCTGCTTAGACATCATAACAGGCATGGGACCTCCTTAATCCTAGCCCTTACCTTAAACTGCTTCCTACTCTTTTTTAGAGTTTACCAAGCTTACCGTAACTGTGCTTGTACACGACATGAACTTTTTCCCTGCTTGGCCACAGGCTCCTCCAGGACAGGAATGAGGTCTGCCAGCTCAGCTCTCTGCTCCATCTCCAGCCTGGTATTCACTGAAAAGCTATGAAAGTAACCAACATGAAGGAAAAAGACAGGGCCTGGCATTGGAATGTCTGGGTTTCAGAAATCTTTCTGTTGTACTAACATATTTAGCCTCTTTCTTTACTACCAACAAGGCTAGTTTGATGAATAGGCTGTTTGAATAGTGAAAGCATTGCAGTTCCAAACTAGATACATTAGAAACAAGGAAAGTTTAAGTGATGATGAATTGCCAACAAAGAGCATTGTTTGACAGTGAAATGTCCCTATCATGAAGAAGTTGTGCCTAAGTATGTTTTTCTCAACAGCAACATCTGCGCAAGTGGATGGAAGTGGTGGTCATCACCCACAAAGGGGGCCAGAGGAGCGACGGAAACGTGAGTGGCTCACTTGTTTCTGGGAAGGGCACCCATGTGGCATATTGCTGGTGTCAGTGTTAATGCCAGAGTAGTGCCTTAATTAAATTGCCTGTCAAAAATGGTTTTATGTGATTACAGTCCATGTAAACTGTTAATCTCCTTTTATTAGAATTACATTTTGCTTTTATTTCTATTAATGCTTGAACATTCCATTTTAAGTTTCTTTAAAATCTCCCTATCTCCCTCTGTTCATTTTAATATGATGTCTTTGTTGAGAATTCTGGGAAGCTTGAAATGTTAGTATTTCAATTTTATTAGTTTTGCTTTGAATAGTATATTTTCTAGACTGTTCTTGGTCGCTGTTGTTTACATGGTGGTGCATTCCTCAACTATTGTTTCCATTGCTTTGTATCACTTGGTCGGTAAAAGTTTGTATTTGATCATTATTGTCTGATAAAATCACCTAGAGGTTTTTGTAGGACTTTAAAGCTTTAAGGAGAATGTAATAAAGCATTACATAAATTCTAGCCTGCAGATTTTCTAGGCTTAAATTCCTCACCTGAATTATTTACCAAAAAATGAGAAGACTAGCTCTTAAAGCAAATTTGTATGGTTTTCAAGAAAAACCACTCTAGTTAAAAGATTTATTCTCTTAAAAAATGTATGCTTCCTGCTGGATTGAATCTAATTTATTATGTATCCTAATTTTAAACAGTATTTTTAAGTTGATGATGCCCTATCAGTGGAATGGTATCTTTCATATTATGTCAGACCTCTGGTGAAATTTTAGAGTAGTATCCACACTAGTGAATTCCTCACAGTTCTTTAGAGGCATAAATAATATGGCTTTTTGTCTTCTATTGTGCCTATTTGTCAGATGCTATGTTTTATCCCAACTTGGATTTTTTTCATTTGTTGGCTTTATTATGCTTTGTTTTGACCTTCTGTTTCAGTGCAGTTTGTTTTTGCGTCTTTTCTGCTGCTTCTAAATAGCCAACTAAGCAGAACTAAACCAGGATTTTAAACTTTTGATAGAAATTTGTGTTGGGCATGACCTTATGGAAGGTTTATTACTTATATATTAAAAAAAATCAAGAAATCTTCATGAAGAAGTTGGTCATTTATACATGCAAAACAAAAATTGGAAATCTTAGAACAAAGTGTATTGACAGAGCCTTGCTCTTAGCAGTAGGTATAGACACCTCTGTACTTTTCTTCTTTTTATCTCATGGAAGTATTTTTGCTTTAAATTTTACATGTGTTTTTACAATAAACCAGTTAGTTCCTGAACCAATCAGTCAACAACAGCAACAAGAAGAAGAAAGTAACCTAGTGGATAGATGAATAACTTCGACTGAACTAAAAAGATTCCATAAACTTGTATAATACATTAGAGGGGTGCCTGTTCTGGGGCTCAGGCCACAGGTGCTGGGAAGTTCTTGTGCTCCCATCCTATGAATGTCAACCTAGACAGCACTGTGTGCCCAGCTCTGGGATGTTCACCATGTCTGAGATTCAAGCCATGGGATTTGGGCCACAAAGCCAAAGAGCATGGCTGTGGTTTTATCACCTAAGCCCAGGAATAGGCTTACGCTGTACTCTTGAGTTCTGATCATTATTTAGGAATGTTATACAGAATGGGGAAGAGTTCTTAGAGAGTAGTTTATTCCTGTTCAGTAGAATTTCCAAATAACTTTGGTTAGTTAGATACCATATTTGAAAATGGTAAGTAGTTGACAGATTAGATAGTAGATAGATAGATAGATAGATAGATAGATAGATAGATAGATAGATAGATAGATAGATAGA
>PVIC010004982.1:0-54462 GCA_004025085.1 Thryonomys swinderianus | reverse complement strand
TCGAACTCAGGTCCTTGCGCTTGCGAGGCAGGCACTGGAACCACTGAGCTAACCCTCCGGCCCTCACTCCTGCTTTTTTATAGTTTCCTATTGAAAAGAGTATTATTTTACATACTTTTAGTCTATGGATTTCTTTCTGAATTAGGTGTGTTTCTTGTATGCAGCAGATTGTAGGACCTTGCTTCTTGATCTATTCTGCCAGTCTGCATCTTTTAATTGGTGCATTGAATTGATATGGACTGACTCAGACCTGTCATGTTTTCCTGTTCTTAGTTCATTTCTTCTTTGCTTTTGCCCCTTCTCCATCAGTTTCTTGTTTGGCCCCATGGGTTGACTCTGTTGGGTTTCATGTTTGTACCTTTCATTTTTTTTCTTCTTCAAGATATTCTTTAAAATGCTTTGGAGTGCAGGTTTTGTATTTGTGAAGTTTTTCAGGTGCTCTTTGTCATGGAAGTATCTTATTTTCCCCTCAGTTTTGAAGGATAATTTTTCAGGATAAATCAATCTATGTTGGAGGTTGTTTTCCTTCAAGACTTGAGACACTTCACTTTGCATTGAGTGTTTGGGATGAGAAGTCTGCTGTGACCCTGATGGGTTTACTTTGTATGTGATTGTTTTCTTTTCTCTAGCTGTTAGTAGTATTTCATTCTGTTTTTTGGATAACTGGAACCTTTATAATTATATGATAAATGTAGATTTTTTTATATCACAACCATTTGGAGTTCTATATGCTTCATATATCTGTGTACCCAATTCTTTTCCTTTTCCTTTGAAGTTTTCTGCCAATGTCTCTATGAACAGGTTTTTTTCTTTTTAATGTCTTTTGCATTATCTCTTTCCTCAGGGACTCCAGTCAATCTTATGTTATTCTTCTTTGAATTGTCTTGAGCTGTTGGATTGATTTCTCATGGCCCCTTGACATTTTGCATAAATTATGCCTTTCCTGTTTATTGGCTGCTATCCTGTACTCTAGGTCTGAAATTCGGTTTTCTGCCTGATTCATCCTGCCTCACAAATTTTCGCTCTCTTTCTTAATTAACTGGACCTCTTATGTGTAGCTGTTTAAAAAGGTTCCATTGCTTTTGCTATCTCAGATTCTATCATGTCTTTGATCTCCTCTTTGGCTCTATTAATCATATAATTTACTTTGGATAGTGTCTCCATCTTCAATTTAGAAATCAGTTCTAATTTCCTTTTTACTAGATCTGCTTTTGTTACCATCTTACCTCAACCTCTCAGTTGAGCTGAGATGTGCCCCTTTCCCATTCCTCTTGTCTCTGAATTCCCCTGGATGGGGCTCTTTGCATCTGAAATTTTGAGTTTTTCCTCATTTCTGAGCTTTTCCTTACTGGTATTTTTGGCTTCTTACCTGGGGTGCTGTGATCACATGTCTAGCTTTAGAACCAACCACAAAATATATACAATATTCAGGCATCACCCTTTAGAACTAAAAAGGTTACCGGAGTGTTGGATGATAGAAAAATAGGAGAGGGAGAGATTGGAAATAGAATTAGAGGATATGTAAAGATCACAAGGACCTGGGGGACTGATAGAGACTAGAGGACAAAAGAGACAGACGGGACAAATGCAAGACAGAGTAGACTAAGAGCAGTAGGACCACTAACATCTATATTCACCCTTCTGTAATAGTACAGAAGAGAGAGAAAGGAAGACTCTAGTGCATTAACTTAGGTGACAGATGCTGACTGGAGAAATGAAGGTGAGAAAACTAAGGGAGAGAAGCAGCAATGGGCATTCAGGGCAGTATTTTCCCTCTCTTGAAAAATAAGAGTGATTGAGAGAGGAAAGAAAAGTCCCAGCTGGGGAAGACAGCAATAAGATAGTAGAGGAGTGAAGAATAGAAGACTAGGGAGGGAAGGAAAAGAAAAAACAGCAAAAATAAAAGACAAAACAACAATTTAAAAAGGAGAATAGAATCAAATAGTCTATTAACAACAAACTGTCTGAGGGGTGGACCTGTTGATTCCTGAGTTCTGCTGTGGAATTGCAGGCTTAAAAGTTGAAGGTGCGTTTCTCCAAAGTGAGTCAGGGGTCCTGCAGGGGGCATTGGGCCCAGAAACTCACGGATGGTAACATTCACAGGTGTTGTTCAGCTTAGTGGGCATCCCTTCAGTATGGCGGGTGGGGGGCCCCAGTGCAGGGGCATCGTGTGACAACCCAGACAGGAAGCTGAGACTGTGGGAGCACTGTGTCGATCCTGCTGCTGGTGCTCTTGGTGGGGCTGGGAGGTGCTGTCTGGCCCTTGGAATGTCTGGCCCTTGGAGTGGTGGGTGGGGCTTCCTTGCTTCACTGCGTGGATCCTTTGTTATTTCTTGGAACCAAGTTTCTAAGTGTTTAAAGCATCAGCTGCTGTGGTCCTGCAGGGCCTTGCTCTGTGCTGAGAGCCTGCTTCTCGGAGGCTGGGTGCGGGCTCCTAGCTTCATGGGTGCGCTGGTCTCCTTGGGTTGGCCGTCTCTCCCCTGTTGGGAGTCCCAGCTCCGAGACAGGAAACTTGCTCACTTGCCCCTGTTGCACTCTTTGATTTCCTTTTGCTCTCTTTGATACTGGCCTCAGGTCTTTGTTTGTTTGTTTGTTTGATGGAGGCGAAGAATTCCCTGCTCTTCCACCCCCAAACTGCTGTATTTTGACTTGGGAACAACAAACTATGGAGAAAGAGATCCTATGCTTGTTACCTCTCTACTATCTTCACGCTGTGCCTTAGATTTATTATTATATTGTATATTTTCTGTTTTTTTTTCCAGGAAGCAAATCAGTTGCTTTCTCCATACATATTTCTGTGCTTCTCCATAAAACTCTCTTCTTTCTGGTATTCGGTTCCATGGATTTCTACAAGATTGCTTTGCTAAATATATACTCCCACTCCTCTCTCTTTCTTTTTTTATACTTATCAAGGCTGCAGTTCTTTTTTGTAAGGTCTCAGTTTGTGCCTGTTACTTTAGGTAACCCAATTTTTTTGTTGCTTGTTGCTCAATGCCTTGCTTTTATGACATTATGGCTAGACCGGTTTCAGTTACTCTATCAAGGTTAAAAGAAGAAGTTTGGATCTGTATATTTGGAAGCTGTGTGTTACTATTAGCTGAATTAAATTTAGAATTGTTATTCTTGTTTTTTTTTTTTTTGAGACAGGGTCTCACTTTGTAGCTCAGGCTAGCCCTGAGCTCACTATGTAGCCCAGACAAGCCTCAAACTCAGCAATCATCCTGCCTCTGCCTCCCAAGTGTTGGGATTACAGGCGTGAGCCACTACACCTGGCACTGTGGTATGTGGTCCTGATTGCCAGTGGGCATGAGTCACCACACCCTGTATTGCTGTATGTGGTTACTGGGGATTGAACCAGGGATCTTGAGCTTGCTAGGTAGGCGCTAGAACCACTGAGCTAAATCTCCGGCCCTCTTGTTATTCTTATTTATGAACTCATCATTACAAAATTGTTCTATTTATCTCTACTTAAATCTCTTGCTTTAAGGGTTTGTGTGTGTGTGTGTGTGTAAACTTAGCTTCCTCTGTCTTTTGTTTTTATTTTTTATCAGCATTTGCATAGTATAATAACATCTTTTTAAATCCTTGTCCTTGTATTTAAAATATGGCTTTATAATAAATAGTGGGTATTTTTATTAGTATTTGCATAGTATAATAACACTTTCTTTTTAAATCCTTGTCCTTTTATTTAAAGTATGTTTTTATAATAAATAGTGGGTTTTTATACATACTTAGGTTTGAACTTTAGTTTCATTTTACAATATTTTTTAGCTGGAGTTTTTGGCTCATTTATATTTAATAGGATAACTGATAGAGTTTGGTTTAAGTCTATTTGTAGCTATTTTGTTTCATTTAGTCTTTGTTTCACTTATTAATTTTTTCTTGACTCATTTTAGGTTAATTAAATAAGTTAGCATTGCACTGTCTCCTTTTTAACTTTTTAGTTTGTAGTATCATTTTGCAAGTTATCCTATATTGTCATATTCAACTTTGACTCATTGTAGACTATCTTATATGCATTCATTTATCATGTCCCAAACAATGCAAAGGTCCTACAACATTTTAATGCCATTTATCATTCTTGGACCTATGAGTTTATTGTCAGCATTTTATTTGTGTTTTGATTAAAATACAATCATACTTTGGGCCATGAAGTTAATTTGTTACACGATTTTGGAAAAGATGGCCATATTCACATTCATTCAGGAAAGATGACTGTAGTTATGTTTACCCAATGCAGAATTTTAAAAAAAAATTTTTCTTAACTGCTTCTATTTTTTAGCCAAACTTTTCTCAAACAAAGGCGTTCGTGAGCTGAGCTATCACTGTTTTATTACTTAATTGTGTACCTTCTAGATGGTCCTCATTTCTCCCCTTTTTGTTGTTGTTGTTTTGTTATTTTGTTTTTTCTTTTGAAAAAGAATACTATATCACCTGAAATTCTTTTTTCTTGTAGTAGATAGTTATTTCATTGCTCTTTCTTGAATTTAGGTCTGTTTCAGTTCAGGTCTTCCTTTGCTTCTTCAATCAACTATGTTATGTATAGTGCATTCTCTTGAAGGGAAGGAACCTGAACAGTGGACATACTTGACAATTTTAAGAGTGTACAATAGGAGGATCTGATATCCCCCTGGACCCTATTGAGGTGGACCCATGTTAATGGATCATCTCCCACTTGAGCTCTGTAACCCTCTACTTTGTGGTCCACAGTGAAGTTTAACGATCAGGTTAGAAACATATTTAACATCCACTAAGAATGTCTAGATGTTTAATCACTTAGTACATGATCTCCCTGGTAAATATTCATTCCAAAAAGGTATGGGGACAATTTTTCAGTGGATATCAGTAGTGTCACCTTCTTTAAATTATCCATCACATCCCCTAAAGCTGGGTTACCAGGTCTATGAAGTGGCTTGATTCTGGGAACTTAGAAAAGGGAATAGATGCCAGGTATGGCACCTTGCACTCATTCCATTCAGCAGGATAAAAATATTTCTTCCAATTTTTTTTTTTTACAGATTTTACAATTGCAGACCTTATCTGGGTCAAAACATTGATTAGTACTCTATCCAGTAGTTTGTAGTGGTGAACTGCTTTCTCCTAGTTTCTGAGGACTAACTGCTACCAACTAGTATTGCTTCAGGATTCCTTTATTCTCATTGAGGTCAGGAGAACCAGTTTCATTACATTGCCATCTACTGTTACTTTTGACATAGAGCTACCACAGAATTCTGTTAGATATCATACAGTGTTTATGTTACATATCATATAACTCTTTCCTAAGTGGTATCAGAAGGTTGCACATTATATATTCATTCCAACATTGTCATTTCCATACTCTTGTTGTTATAGGTATGTAAACTAGTTAGACACCTTGTAGATAGATAGGGCCAGCCCTTGAAGTGCCTGCAAGAAAGGATCCAAGATGGAGAGCAGTCAAGGAGATCTTCACTGAAGATCAGCATTATCAAAAGAGAAAACTACACCTCCCCCAAAAAACGTGATTGATAGGCCTCAATCTCCTTCCTGGGGATGGAGGGCCAGACCCAACTCTCCTGGAAAAGCAATGATTACAATCTCCTGGGTGGAGTGCCAGGACCTTGACACACCTCTCCTGCAAAGGATTCCTGACTGAAGATCTTTGTATGCTTGTTAGCTGACTTGATTTTTCATTGTATCCCCATTTACTCAGTATTACCTGAGCAACTATACTTGCTGTGATCTTTTTTTGTTGTTCTTTTTTTTTTTTTTTTTTTTTTTTTTTTTTTTTTTTTTTTTTTTTTTTTTTTTTTTTTTTTTTTTTGAGACAGGGTCTTGCTTTGTAGTTGAGGCTGGCCCTGAGCTCACTATGTAGCCCAGGCAAGCCTCAAACTCAGCAATACTCCTGCCTCTGCCTCCCAAGTGCTGGGATTACAGGTGTGAGCCACCATGCCTGGCACTGTGGTGTGTGGTATTGATTGTTGGTGGGTGTGAGTCTTCATGCCCAGCATTGTATGTGGTTAGCAGGGATTGAACTCAGGACCTTGAGGTTGGGAGGCAGGTGCCAGAACCACTGAGCTAACCCTCCAGCCCTTTTGTTATTCTTTTTGAGACAAGGTCTCACTATGTAGCCCAGGCAAACCTCAAACTCAGTAATCCTCCTGCCTCTGCATCCTAATTGCTGGGATGGCAGGCATAAGGGACACACCCAGCATTGTGGTATGTGGTACTGATTGCTGGGGGGCGTGAGCCACCATGCCCAGCAATGTTGTATGTGGTTACTGGGGATTGAACCTGGGACCTTGTGCTTGCAAGGCAGACACTGGAACCACTGAGCTAAATCCCCAGCCCACTTGTTGTAATCTTATTGGTTGATCATAGTCTTGTCTATTTTGTGATTTCTCATTGTACCAGTATTACCTAAGTGACTGTACTTGCAATGTTACTGGCTGACTATAATTTTGTCCCACCTTAAATCCACCTCACTTCATGGCTTTGCTCCATAAAAGCCCCCTGGGAAGTAAGGTAAGAAGTTTTCCCATTTTTAGGTCCCTCTTCTGTCCCTCTAAGGCAGAAGCTTTCTTTTTCAGTGATATTTTCCTACTCTTGACCTCCATCATTCCTAAAATTCATTTTAGAGAATATGAACTTGTGTTTTAGAGACCTAGCAGGTTGAAAGTTCGACTTGCTTTCCTATATCACTATGAACTTTGTCTTCTATGGGGAAGCTCTCCATTTAAGCATCAATCAGAATGGAGTTATTGTAGACTCCAAGCCTTTACTCAGTCAACTATTAATACCATCTTTTTTGTTTTCACCAAATTTTGAATTCCAGGTAGCTGCAATTATCTCAAATAAATAAATCACCACCAATTAAGGATTTTCACCTTTCTTGTTCTAAACACCTTCGCTGTACTGGTGGCATTGAAATCTTAACTCCCATTTGAGGTCTAGAAGCAATGAAAAATGGTAGAGATGAAATCTGAGGAAAATTATCTTCAATTTTTGAGTCACTGAAAGAATTTAAAACAGGAATATTTTTTTCTTTAAAAGGGATACTATTGAATAAAAATGATTGCCTCTCAACAGGAAACATACTCAGAGGTCTCAGCTTCCTCTCTGTCTGGCAAAATAGCGTCATCTCATATCTCAGACTCCTATACCTTTTCTGTCCTTACTGTAAGAGACCTGGAAAGCTTAAATTTTTAATTCACACTACACTGTGTAGACCTCACATCAGATTTCATTTTGGCCTTGTGACTGCAAGAGAGGAAGGATTCCTTCAAAACTGCCAAGGAAGACTTCTGGCTACCAGAAGTTTTTAATTGTGGATTGATAATTTATGATTGTCTCCTTTTGCTCTCTGTCTGGAGCCTGGTAGCACGATAGATAATAGTTATAATCCCTATAGATGTTGCTATTTTGCACCTTAAAATCACAGCCATTTAATCTCTGGATACCCTGCCTTCATCTGAATTTCGTCCCTTGCTACTACTGATGAGAAGCTGAGTAACGAGGATGTTATTTTATCCCATAGATTTTACATGTCCTGCTATTACAGTGTTTCTTGAATATATGAACAATCCGGTTCCACATCTTGTACTAAAATTCTGTTTCTTTAGGCTATTTCTGCAACAATTACTGTATCTGAGACCTGGCAGCAGAAAGTTATCACACTTAGTTAGAAGGAGAAGTGAAAAAAGGAATGATTCACAAAGCTTTGGTCAAGGTGCAAGCAATTTGTGATGGTTACTGTGTACGAGGACCCTAGAGTAACAGGAGAATAGAATTCCTTAGCTTAAAATGAGAAAAGAAAGATTACTAGAGCCTCAAAGTAAAAAGTATCCTAAGTGCCACCTTGAGAAAATATGGGTTCTCTAGTCAGGAAGCACAATCATTCATAGACTAGCCCATAAAGAGGAGAAACTTTTATCTCTTAAACCTCCTATTAGGGTCCCAAGTGGCAGGACCCAACCAGAAGAGAGGAAGAGACTTTGACACAGGCCATACTACTAAGCCTCTTGATATACTAGTTCTAAAAGGGTTGCATTTTTAAAAAATATAATTTGTCCCCCAATTTTTCATCTTATAGAATTTTAGTCCCGAGGGAGATGGTTGGTGTTGAAGTGACTTAACATTTAAAAGGCAGGGAATATTGAAAGGTAATTGAGTCATGTGTGCTCCACCCACATGATTTTATTAATACTGTCTTAGATCTTGTTAGACTAGATTTATTGCCACAAGAATGTGTTGTAAGTGAGCCTGGTACCTCTTGTAAAATTTCTTTTATATATGCTTCCATCATTGTGAAGTCATCTGCCATGAGACCTTCATCAGATGCTGGCAGCAAGCTCTTAAATTTCCAGAACCATGAACTAAATAAAACTATTTTTCAGTATCAAGCACCTTCCTTCAGGCATTTTGTTATAGTAACACACACAAAGACAAAAACTTTTAAGTACATTTGTGTTGAAATTTTGATTGAATTTAAGGAGAAAGAAAATACTGTCTAATAAGTATTTATCAAACCAGAACTAAGTTTCTAATCAGCTCTGAAAAGTCTACATTCTCTAGTCTGCATTTTCTCTAGGAGATTTTTGTAAGCACCTTAGACATCATTCAGTTCGTATGAATAATTCAGAAATATTTTTCTGCTTATTCAGTGCTGTTTCCCAAATAATAAATATACAGGCTTGTTTACAATAATGAATTTTATTAAATATTTTATTAACTAATGTATATAGGTATATTTAAAGCTAGATATGATAATAAATACATTCCAATAAATAATTTATATGAAACCATTTTAAAGCCCTTAGGGCTTACAAAAAGAATCTTAAAAGATCCAGATTTATAACCTGAAGACTAAGAAAAATAATCACAATAGATAGCAAACAATGCATTCAAAAATAAATATAAAATTTAAATATTTAAATAAATAGCTCTACATGTTTTAAATGGGAGGTACATGAGTATCAAGTCAGTGTTGAGATGATTTTCTGACAAAATGAAATCCATCCTTCCAGAAATTCTACAATGTTTGTTTCCTCTTCTTTCAATTCACATGTGAATGGTGTTGTGGAGCCCTAAAAAGGAAAATTTTGAATTTTTGTTTTCAGTAATTTGCCAAATATATTTATTCTCAACCCAAGTCTTATAGGAGTCTAATTTTTAATTTTAAGCTTGTTAAATATATTAATCATTCATATTTTCTTGGAATTACCAAGTTGGTATGCCACAATTATATATTTATTATGATATCAACTAATAGTAACATATAAGCTGAGATTTTTCTCATAAATTCTCCTGTCAATCAATACAATATTTTTTCTGAATTAGAAGAAAATAAACATTTGAATGTAAACAGTTCTAGACAAATATTGGTAACATGCAGCATTATTCTTTCTAGACCCTGAATAAGAAACTCTTACTATTTGATTTATGTGAACTTCTTTAGATTTGTTCAAAATTAAGATAGAATCAGCCAATAATAAAGTAGGGTCACTTCTGTTTGTAGTAAATGTACATGAAGATCATCTTCATAACTGGACATATTACTCCACTCCAGCCTAGTATCAATGCAGATTGGCTTCCAAATTTAAAAGACTAAATATTAGAAATTTTATTCTCTGGATTAATCTCCTAGAAATTAATCTCTTCTGCTGAAAGAATCTATGTCATCTCTGGCTCTAGCTAATAAGCTGAAAAAGAAATATTTTGATATTGTGAGTGAAATATATGTGATGATTTTTCAAATTTGAAGTAACTCCTTGTAAGTTACATGACAAATTATTCCTTCTAAAAGTATTTCCTTTAAATAAATTGTTGTAGTATGTTACACATCACATACATAATTAAACATTGTCATATCTTTGGGGTATTTAAATTTGAAAAAGTATGGGCCTTTGAAACACATTTTAAAATTTTCATCAAATTTTATATTGTTTGTCTTATTAGGTTAGAGTGAGTTTTCACCTGTCAGTCAGTGATTTTTTTTTTTAGAGCAAACTAGTTGACATAGATAAGGAGCCTAGTCTGTCAGTGTGCAGAGCACACCGGACAATGTAGCTTTTTCGATGTAGCTTTTTAAAAATGTGAACTGAAAGAGTGGAATAATAAACTGGCTCAAATTTGGAAACAACTAGAGTTACATATTTTTAGAAACTTGATTCTACTAATGTAATTAAAATTATGCTGCTTATTTATATGCCTATAAATTCATGAGTTTTGTACTTGGTAGACTGGATTAAAAAAAGAAACTACAAATAGCCTTCACATCAGCTGAGTCCTTTGTTCATTTCATGCTTCCTGTGCCATTAATAGTACAGTACTGAAGGTCCTGAAAGTAGACTTTTAAACAGAGTTAAGTATTTAGCTCTTTGACTGTCTTAAGGCTGCAATTTTGGGGAAACAAATAGTTTATGATTAATTCTTCCATCAGTGACAGAGGGATCTCCAGTTTAAAAAGGTTTCAGTAATCAGTATTGATGATTCTGGCAAGTGATCTAAAGGAATTACACAATGTAATGAAATCTATTTTCCGTGAAATTCAGTACTTTCTTTGACTTTCAATCATTTTTATAGGCACATAAATAAATAGGACAATTTATAGGCATATAAATAAATAGGACAGATGGGGAAGTGGAGGTGTAGGAGTATATCCCTGAAATTGGTGGTAGGACTCTCTGGCCTGTATTTCTCAACTTCCTGATGTGTCATTGTGTCATCTAACATTGCACATGATTCAGACTCATGGAGGATTTTAAATGTTGGCTAATTAAATGTATAAGTACTTCATCAAATACCAAAAATATTATGCCACTTTAAAATGCACTACTCCCCACCTTACTTTCCTCTTGTCCCTAGAGTAGCAAATAAAAGCAATGTTTTACCTTTAGTTTCAGAACTGTCACATTGATATTACTAATGAAATCCTTGGTATCCTTCAGGGGAAAGTGTTTGTGCTCAGCTAAATGTAGCACTTGCTCCAGGGCATTGAGTTCTTCTTCTAGGCACTGAAGGTGTTCCAACTTTGAGGGCTAGAAATAAAAATAATTATCAGCTCAGTTACCTTATACTAAATGTCAGAATCAGGAGTTAATCTGAAATTTATTTTATTAAGAGTAGCGGTATAGGGCCAGAGATTTAGCTCAGTGGTTCCGGCGCCTGCCTCACAAGCGCAAGGTCCTGAGTTCGATCCTGGTATCCACATACAATGCTGGGCGTGGTGACTCACGCCCATCAGCCATCAATACCACATACCACAGTGCCGGGTGTGGTGGCTCACGCCTGTAATCCCAGCACTCAGGAGGCAGAGGCAGGAGGATTGCTGAGTTCCAGGCTTGCCTGGGCTACATAGTGAGCTCAGAGCCAGCCTGAACTAAAAAAAGCAGGACCCTGTCTCAAGAAAAAAAAAAAAAAAAGAATAGCGGTATATAGTTTTTACTATTATCTCTCTTCCTAGTATTGCTGTAAAAACAGACCAACACAGAACTGAAAAAATGGGCTCAAAAATTTAGGATTAACTGTTAGTTGATAACTAAGGACTCATTTGTTTAAATTTAGTTAGGCTTTTTAAAAGGTCAACATTTCTGCATCCAAATGCAAGTCACAGATGTACATTACTTTTCCAGTCTGCATAGATGTCATTAGAAGCAGAGCCATCACAATGTGTAAGTATGGAAATTATATTCTAGGAATCTAATATTGGATAATTTTGGTTGCTATTTACAAAATGTTACAGGATAGGAGCCCAGAATACCATCTCTCACAGTCCTAAAAATGTTATATATTAGATTATTGTAACCATGTAGTAATTAGTCTTTAAATTGCCTGACCAAGAAACATGTAACTGTGTCTTAAATATTTATTTTTCTGCAGTTTCTACATCAAGATGCATTTGAAAAAATATTTGTCCTGGCCGGAGGGTTGGCTCAGTGGTTCCGGAGCCTGCCTCGCAAGTGCAAGGTCCTGAGTTCAATCCCTGGTAACCACATACAATGCTGGGCATGGAGACTCACGCCCACCAGCAGTCAATACCACATACCACAGTGCCGGGCATGGTGGCTCACGCCTGTAATCCCAGCCAGCCTGCACTACAAAGCGAGACCCTGTCTCAAAAAAAAAAAAAAAAAAAAATTGTCCCAACCAAAAGTCATAGTATTTGGTTGGGATTTTTGGACAGGTTTCCACTTAGATAGATAGATAAATAAATGTATAGAGAAACAGAATATAGACAGTACTTCATACTTAAAAGTGACATCATAATTTCCTTAATAATTTCATAGTGTTTTCTCCTAAATAAGCCTCATTAAGCTCACAACCACATTTGAGATAAACAATACAGTAATGTTATCTCCATTTTACAAGAAGCCAAATCACAGAATTTGTGTCTCCCCCACAGTTTGTGTCTGGCCCTAAACTGGAACTAAGATTAAATTGTAACTTTTTCATTGTAACATTAGCATAGCATCCTCTGAATTAAATTGCTTAATTTCTGAAACCACTTATATGCGTGAAATGGTAGTTAAATGGACAAATGAATGGAGTTTGTCACACTAATTTGGTTTCAAATAGTTTCACTTGTCATTTAGAAACTTAGATTTCAAGGAACTCACCTCTCTTTAAATAATATACATACTCTCATGTCATCTTTCTAACAATCTTTAGAAAAAAACAGACAACATTCATCTCCTGATATCTACTGCCCTTTTGATTTGTTACTACAAGTTCTACCAATTCAGAGGTTGGCTTTGTGGCATGAACAGTTTGAAACTATTTTCTTCAGAAATCAGTCTAATGACTTTTTATGGCTGCAGTTAAAAGTTGCTTATCTTGCCGGGCGTGGCGGCTCACGCCTGTAAACTCAGCACTCGGGCGGCAGAGACAGGAGGATTGCTGAGTTCGAGGCTTGCCTGGGCTACATAGTGAGCTCAGAGCCAGCCCGAACTACAAAGCGAGACACTGTCTCAAAAAAAAAAAAAAAAAAAAAAAAGTTGCTTATCCTAACTAGACTAAAGGAGCATCAGCAAACTATTTCATTTTCCTAGTTTGAAGCAGCGTTATCCTGTTGTAGTAGAAGTGGATCAACCGTATCACACCTTGTCCCCTGGAATCCCATTTTTGGAATTTGCTCTATCACAAGATCTTTTGGCACCAGAGTTGTACCCATTCTCTGTTTATTGGCCCAACTGTTAGAAAGTTTTGCACCCTGATGTAGCTGCAGTAGCCCAGGAAACTTATTGCTTATCATATAATACTCTGAATCTCAAAGCAACCAAAATGAAGCTTTTAATTGGGGAGGACAATGTCCTATAGTATTTTAAGTTTCTAGTTTTGTTGGTTAAAAATATTGACCCAAAATTTTACTTTATATTTCCCAACAATAATTTTGTCTCGTTACTACTACTAATAGCTCATGCTTATATAATGTTTACTACTTGCCAAACATTGTCCTGAATTTTCATAGAACAGTATTAAGTATACGCATGGTTATTCTTGTAAGTAGATAAGAAACTGACTTGCAAAGAAAATAAGTGGGCTGCCAGAAGTCATGAAAATGAGAACACAACAGAGCTGAGATTTCACTTCCAATACTCTGCACCCAGAGTCTCTGCTTTTAGTATTGTACTATGCAAACTCTCAAAGACAGACTAAGAAAAGTGTTTCATCAAACAATAAGGATTTTTTAAATGAGCTCCTCTGAAATCACTTTTGATTTTTGTATCTAAAATGATAATGATCAAATATATATAATATATATATATGAATGAGAATATCTGTACTTTCTTCCCATTCCCACTCCCTCAACATACAAGTACCTATAAAAATATAAGCAAAACCATTTTAACAGAAACCCCCTTAACAAACTTAAAGTTTAAAAAAGATATTAAAGTTACTTTTTCCTCAACTGAAACACTATTAATCTAATCATTGTACAAATTTCATATTAGCTTTGATTGTACTAAAACACACATGGATATAAAAATTGTACTTACCTCATTGGGAAAGTAGAGCGGAAACTTTAGCATCTTGGTGAGTTTGGGGTTCCTCTGAGAAAGCATAACACATTGCTATTAGAGAATGAACTCCAGCAAGAAAAAAATAACTGTAATAATCGTAGTTTGAAAGAGAATATACTTACAGTAACTCCTTCCCGAATCATCTGTAAATCCAGCAGTAATTGCTCCAGCGACACTTGTGTGTCCCTTGTAGAGTCTGAAGTAGGTGCACTGCGTGCGAGCAGTGTGAGAGCGAGTGCCAGGCACGACACGAGGAGCATCTTGTACATTGTGGCAGGAGCTGAGGTTACTGTGAGTAGTGATCCGAGCAGGTGATAGCAAGCTCTCAAACAAGGGAAGTAATTTATACTGTTAATTCTGGAAAAAATAATATGGGGGTGTCATAATGTTTTACATATTACACATATTTTCAAAGACTCTACCTGGTGTGGCAGAAAGCATTACCTTTGTTTTTCCTCTTCTGATGACTCTTTGGAATTTCTTTAAACCCCCATAAACTGACTGAATGGATGTAGGTGAAATCCCTCTGGGTGACCTTAGCCCACACGTATGTGATAGCTTTAACATGTACAGCCAACACCTTCTGTGTGAAGCAATTTTTCCTCTTTTCTTTTAGGGGGTGGAGATACAAAAGTAACTCATGAAAATTTTCTCTTTGTCACAGAACTATGCTGAATGTGTAAGCAGCATGTTGTGGTGGACAAGAAGAGTAAATAGATGAAATGAATAAGTTTAGATTTGTTGATTAGACAGGAAGAATATTGGTTTCCTGTTTCAGATGGTTTTACCTTGTTATCTACATCATGTAGCTAATTGCATATGAAAAGATAGAAGCCTTCTTACACAGTTAGAGAAATATATACCTAAAAGCCTTACTAGTTTGAAGTAGTGTTTTATTGTTTTAAATTTGTGCTGTTTCTGTATATGTTAAATGTCTTTTGTACCTTTTAAAGAATGTGGTGTTTAACAAGTAGTAAGAAAAAGCTTCAAGGGTTGCTGATGCTAGTTTTATAATGGACCTTATATGTGTCATATGTAAATCAATCCAGACTTCTAGTAATGTGTTCTCTGTAACTGATTTGGATTTGTTCTCTAAAGCACCTGTGACATGATAGGCATAAGAACAGTGGTTATGTAATATGAGCAGCTCAATATTTCCTAGTTGGGAAACTGGATAGACAACTCAGATGTTTTCTTTGAGCCTCAATATAAAGCACTGACTGGCTGAATGATGATATATCTGCATACTTCAGTTCTGGGGAGAAATGAAAACACCTTTCTCAGGGAGATTTCCTGTAACATCTCCATCTTTTATTGCATTACTCAGTTTTAGGGTTCTGTTTAAACAGATGTTCATGTACCACCTAAAACACCGTTGGGTGGACAGAAAGGGGTGGGGAAGTACGTAGGCACAGAAACTAATTCGAGCCTTCCATAAACCTGTGAAGTGATGGTTCCAGTTTGTCCCAGTTTGCAGATTTAAAAACAGAAATAGAGAAATGAAGTACAGTAACTTGTTTACTGTGCTTTTGCTGCTAGTAAGAGGCAGAACAAGGATTTGAAACTGTAATGTTTGGACTCCAAAAGCAGCCCCCTTACCATTTACATTCTTTCTCAACTTGATGTGTAATAGGAAAGCTAGGTACGTGGGCAAATGTAACCCTAGGTAAAAAGGTGTTTGTTTTATCAAGAGAGAGGAATGCAAAGAATCATGGACAATGAACAATTAAACTAAGATTAATTTTGACAGTGAGAGGTGGGAAAGGCAGAAATGGTTAAATACTACAAGGAACACTCAGTTGTAATCTTGTACAAAAGACAAAAAATGGGTTAGTAATGCTTATCTGTGTGCTGGGCAATATTATAGAGAATATAAAACATCTTCATAAAAATTAAAATAAGCATCACATTTTCTGAGGTGGAAAAAAATGAAAGAAAAGCCAAATGTGGGGCAAGTCTTACGATGTTTTGCTGTTACCTGATATTTCAAACACATCTCTCTGTCCCTTGTTAACTGAAGCACTAGCATTGCTGTAAGGAGAGAGCTACTTGCTGATGTGTCTCTCCACTGCATTACACTTCTTTCACTTCTCTCAGCCTCAGTGTCTCATCCCAGCATCACCGGCTCAACCCTTTCCCCTTCCAGAGTGGAAGAACTCAGGCCCACACATTTTCCTGTGTGGGGACTTTTCCAACGAGGCCTTTGATGTTCTCAAGGTTTTGACATTTCTATTTCTCCAGCTATTTCCTTTAGAGAATGGGGTGCTATATACATTTCTGGAAACTTGTAGAAAATTGAGTCTTGGACCCCTTTATCCCTATTATTGGATACTAGGGACACCAGTTAAAAAAAATGTTGGCCCTTATAATTTATTGCTTGAGATGCTTGGGGAGAAAGCTACTGTACATGTGTCATACTTTCTATTTTTAGTATGTCTGACAAGTAAGCTGGCTTTTCTGGTTAACTCTAGTGGTGACATGATCAGTACTAGACTGCTGGCTACCACGTGCGTTATACTCCTCACTTCTTTCACCATGTAAAGTTGTGTTACTCAACAAGAAGCTATTTTAGTTATTTATCATTTTTTGTGACTTTGCTTCTAAAGTTGAGTAACCCAAGTTACTCAACTTTAACAAGCGTAGTCTCACTTCCTATGTCTTTCTACCAAAGAAGTCAGTCAGTCCACTATACATTTTCCACCTATCAAAACTGACTTTCAAGGAATCCATCTCACATAATAATTTCTTCCCTCTGATCTTGTATGTTTTCGTGAAACTTTCATTTGGTCTAGAGCTTATGCCTATCTATATGCATCTCTAGTCTGTTTCTCTGAAAGCCTTTTGGCTTTTCACTTCATCTTCAGTTCTCTCCTTTTGAAAAAAGGATATACTGATGTTTAACTTGCTGTGCCATTTAGGAACTCAGCAAGGAGTTTGTGTCTTCTTTAATCACAGATTTATGGATTTACAGAAGTGTCACATCGTGAAGTACCACAGATCTGATAAAGAAATCTAGGCACGCCAACCACTGCTTGAGAAAATCCACGTTTTCACAAGAAACATGAAACTCCTAGCTGTTGTATGTGCTGTTCTTCCGTGTGATAAGTTTTAAAGATGTCCACAGCCTCTTGGTAAGGAAGAATTATTTTGGTGATACTTCTAATTTTGCAAAGGGTTTTCAAATTCTTTAACTCATTGAATTGTGTTTTACTGAGTATAAATCTGACAATTGCCAAGTTATATTCCACAAGTCACATTCTTAATTAGAGGTGAAATTAGGGAAAAAAACATATCTCTTCCTGATTTCTTAAAATCTTAGTATTTCCACTGTAAAGTAGTGTCAAACTCTGGGCTCACTGAGCTATGGAGAATGGACTGATTCAGCTGACCCTGGTGCTCTTTCTTCTTGCAGCCTGGCAGGTCTAGCTGACAAGTCAGCCTACGCATCATTTACCTTCAGCTCAATACCTTTTCTGAGCAGCATTAGGATTCCTATGAGCTTGGTAGATTATTTACACAGTAGCTACAAAAGCTAGTTTTTCCTTGTGTTTTTAAATATCTTTTTGGTGTTTTTCTTTTTAAAGTACTGGATGGGCTGGAGATTTAGCTCAGTGGTTCCAGCACCTGCTTAGCAAGTGCAAGGTCCCTGGTTTGATCCCAGTAACTGGGCATGGTGACTTATGCCCACCGGCAATCAGTACCACATACCACAGTGCTGGACTTGTTGGATCAAACCTGTAATCCTAGCGCTTGGGAGGCAGAGACAAGAGGATTGCTGAGTTCCAGGCTTGCCTGGGCTACATAGTGAGCTCAGGGCCAGCCTGAACTGCAAAGCGAGACCCTGTCTCAAAAAAAAAAAAAAAAAAAAAATACTGGAGCACTTGATGGCTCCTGACATTTGTCCTGGAACTAAAATAGGAAATGATTATATGGCCTATAGATTTACACTGAACACTGCCAAAGCAGGCCATTGAAAGGCTGATGCGGTAATGCTGTACTAGACACTGTTGGCACTGCAGCCAGCCAAGAGACACCTTCCTCTTAAATGGGATGAGAATGGGGTATCTTAAAAACCTTTGGAAATTTGCTTTCTGTGTAAGTGTGAGACCCCTATGGCAAGTCAGACAGAAGTTTCTATAGTTAGGATATCATGGTGTGGTAATGGTAACATAGCTCCACAAATCGCTTCAAGTTTTATACTACTATCACATTCATTTATCCCATTTTACTTCTTTTTCTGTTCTATGCCACATTATAAATTTATCTCATTTGAAATTTTTCCCCTTTTATTAAATTCAGTGGTAGTATACAAATACATTATGATCACATTCATCATTGAAAATTTGTGCCTGTACATGATGTATTTTGATTCTCATATTTCCCATTCCACTTCCCTCCCCAAAAAACCACCTCCTATGTACATAAGCTTTGTTTCCATTATTGTTTTTTAAATCAATTTTTAATTTCCCTTTCTCACTTTCCCCTGTCCCCTATTTCCCCTTTCGCTTTGAACATTTTCTTCCTGTTTCACAATACCTATTATACACTCCAGACCTCATTTACACCATTGTCTCATACTAGAGAAACAATATTGTACTTCTGTATCTATATCCTATTTACCTCACTTATGAGTATGACCTTAAGATGCATACATTTAATTATAAATGTCTCTAATTTATCATTCCTTATGGCTGAGTAATACTTCATTTTATAGACATATGTGCGTGTGTGCGCATGCGTGCGCACGCGCGCGCGCACACACACACACACACACACACACACACACACCTTTTTTGTCCAGGCTCTAGTTGATGGGCATTTGGGCTGTTTCCAAGGTTAGCTATTGCAAACTGTGCTGCTAGACGTGGGTGCACATATATCACTGTGATACGATGTTTTTAATTCTTTCATGAATACATCCAGCAGGGAAATATCAGGGTCAAGGGGGTCCTCTAATCCTAGTTGAGTAATTTCTATGCTGATTTCTATAGTGGTTGCACCAATCTACATTTCCAACAACAGTGAAGAACCGTTCCTGTCTTTTCGCAGCCCAAACAGTATTTGTTGTTGGTTGATTTGACAGCAACCATTCTTTGTGGAATGAGATGAAATCTCAGCTTTGTTTTCATCTGCATCTCTTGAATGACCAATGAAAATGTTTAACATTTTTTTCATATGTGTCTTTGCTGCTTTTACTTCTTCATCTGAAAAATGTCCGTTCATTTCAGAAGCCCATTTTTGCATTGGGTCTTTAAATTTGGATCTGATTTTTTTTTTTAAGTTCTTTAGGTATTCTAGATAGTAGCCCTTTATCTGAGGAACAAGTGGAAACATTTTTTTCCAAAATTCCAGGTTGTTGTTTTCATTCTGTTGGTGGTTTTTCATTCTGAGAAGAAACTTTTTATTTGCTTGTTTGTTTGTTTTTTGAGATTGTCTCGCTTTGTAGTTCAGGCTGGCCCTCAGCTCACTATGGAGCCCAGGCAAACCTCGAACTCAGAAATCCTCCTGTCTCTGCCTCCCGAGTGCTGGGATTACAGGCGTGAGCCACCACGCCTGGCAGAAGAAACTTTTTAATAAGATGAGATTCCAGTTGTTGATTCTTTCTGCTAGTCCCGTGCTACTGAGGTTTCGTTCATAAAGTCTTCCCCAACATCAGTGTCTCCAAGAGTTCTACTTAACCTATTTTCCAGCAAATTTAGTGTTTCTGTTTTAATATTTACATCTTTAAACCACTTTCATTTCAGTTTACTATATGGTAAAGATATAGGTCTATCTTTAATCTTTTGCAGATTGAAGTGCAGTTTTTCTAGCACCATTTATTAAAGAGATTTTCTTCCATTGAGGGTGTTTGATTTCTTTGTTAAAGATGGGGTGGCTTAGTATATCTGGAGTTGTTTCCACACCTGTTAGTCTGTTCCATAGATCCCCAGGTCTGCTTCTTTGCCAGTTCTATGCTGTTTGTATCACAATGGCTTTGTAGTATAGTTTCAAGTTGGGGATTGTGATACTCCCTACCATGTCTTTGTTTCCTAGAATTGCTTTTGATATTCTAGGTCTCTTGTGATTCCAGATGAATTTTTTGATTCATTTCTCTAGTTCTGTGAAATATGCTGTTGGGATTTCAACTGAGATTGTATTGAATCTATATAGTAGTTTTGGGAGTAGGGCCATTTTGACAATATTGGTTCTTCCTACCCAGGAACAAGGAATGTCTTTTCATTTTTTGATGTCCTCTACAATCTCCTTTTTTCAGAATGCTATAGTTTTCAGAAAGAGGAATTTTTCCTCTTTTGTTAGATTCCTAGATATTTAATTTTTTGGTTGTTATTTTGAAAGGAATTATTTCCTCATTATTTTCTCATTGAGTCTGTTGTTTGTGTATAAGAAGGCTATTGAGTTTTGAGTACTGACTTTGTATCCATCTATGCTACTAAAGCTGGCAATTAAATCTAGCAGTCTTTTGGCTGAGCTTTTAGGATCTTCTGTATAGATCATATCATTAGCAAATAATGACTGCTTAAATTCTTCCTTTCCTATCTTTACTTCTTTTATTTTTTTCTGTTGTCTAATTGCTGTTGTTAACGTTTCCAGAACTGTATTTCACAACAGTGATGATAGTGGGCATTCTGGTCTTGCTCTTGATCTTAGCATGAAAGGTCTCAGCATTTGACCATTTAGTATGATGCTAGCTGTTGGTTTTGCATAAATTGCTTTTATCAGTTTGAAATAAAGACTATTCTAATTTTCTGTAGAGTTTTAATCATGAATGGGTGTCAGTCTTTGTCAAGTGCTTTTTCTGCATCTATTCAGATGATCATATTACTTTTGTTCTTTACTCTGTTAATATAGTGCATTATATTTATCATTTTACATCACTGAACCATCCTTGCATCCCTGGGATGAATCCAACTTGGTCAGGGTGTGTGATTTTCTTGATGATCCTTTGTAATCTGTTTGCTAATATCTTACTAAGAAGTTTTGCATCTACATTCATTAGGGAAACTAGCCTGTAGTCCTCTTTTTTGGTTTAGTATTTTTCTGCTTTTGGAATCAAGCAAGTGGTTGCTTCCAGGCATGCATTTAGGAATATTGCTTTCTTTTTGATGTGAGTAAAGAGTTTGAGAACCAATGTCATTATTGCTTCCCTAAATTTTTTGTGGAATCCAGCAATAAATCCATCAGGACCAGGACTTTTCTTTGTCAGTAAGTGTGTGTGTGTGTGTGTGTGTGTGTAGGTTTTTAATTACATTTTCAATTTCACTGATTGATATTGGAGTATTTAGCATTTTATATCTTCTTTCAACTTTGGTAGTTCATATATGTTCAGGAATCTGTCCATTTCTTCTGTGTTTTCCATCTTATTGGACTACAGGTTCTCAAAATAAGTGTGGATTCACTCGGGAGGCAGAGACAAGAGGATTGCTGAGTTCGTGGCGGCTTGCCTGGGCACCATAGTGACCTCAGGGCCAGCCTGAACTACAAAGCGAGACCCTGTCTCAAAAAAAAAATAAGTGTGGATTATCCTCTGAATTTCTGCTGGATGTATTTTTATTGCACTCTTTTCATTCATAATTACATAGATATAAACCTTTTCCTTCCTTTTTTGATAAGGCTGAATAAAATTTTGTTGATTTTGTTTATTCTTTCAAAGAGCCAGCTCTTTGATTTGTTATTTTGTATCATTCCTTAGTCTCCATGCCATTAATATCTACTCGAAGCCTTAACATATACTTTTCAGAAGAAGTAAAAGCAGCTAGGAAACATGAAGAAATGTTCGGCATCACTGGTCATTCGAGAGATGCAAATAAAAACACCAAGATTCCATCTGGCTCCACAAAGAATGGCTGCTATCTTGAAATTAACCAACAACAAGTACTAGTGCTGGGAGAAGGGAACCCTTCTCCACTGTTGGTGGGAATCTAGACTGTTGCAACCACTGTGGAGATTCTTCAAAAAAAAAAACCCCTAGGATTAGAGGTCCCATTTGATCCTGCTTTAATTTCCTTTCTCTTGGTCCTGTTATTCTTTTAGGAGCTTGAGGTTCAGCATTAGATTGTTTATCTGAGTTTATTCTGTTTTCTACTACAAGCATATACTGCTATGAATTTCCCGGGCAGAACTGTTTTCATTGTGTCCCATATATTCTTGTATATTGTACTGGCATTATCATTTAATTGTAGAAACTGTGTGATTTCTTCTTAACCATCCCATTTGTTGTTGAGGAGAAACTTGTTCAATTTCCATGTGTTTATAAGGTTCTTGAAATTTTTTTTGGTATTTAGCTCCAGTTTCAAGGCACTATGGTCTGACAGTATATAAGGGATAACTTTAATTCCTTTGCATTTACTTAAACATGCTCTATGATCTCGCATGTTATTTATTTTGGAGAATAACCCATGAGGAGCTGAGAATAAAGTATATTCTTTTCTCATTGGGGAAGATTTCTGTGGACACCTATTTAGTCCATTTGTTCAAAAGTTTGGTTCAGTTCTAGTATTTCATTGTTGATTTTTTTGTCCAGTTGATCTATTTTTGGACATTGGATATTTTTGGACAGTGGGATATTGGAATGCACTACTACTATTGTATTAGTGCTCATTTGGATTTTCAAATCCATTAATATTTGTTTTACAATTTGGTGCAATAGCATTTGTTACATAAATACTTATGAATGTCATCTTTTCCTCTTGGAATGTTCCTTATATGAGTTGTATATGCTTTTACTTAAATCATACAAGGGGCTATAGAAACTTTCACATAATTTGTACCACTATTGCAACAAGTAATTTGGAGGTAGATATCTAAATCCCAGGCAGCAGACAACCTGAGTTTGCAGCTAGCCTCTGAAAATGCTAATCTGGAGTGGAAATAAGCAGTAAATTCTCTATACTCTTCTAGTGATCTTGGAGTATATATTAAAGCATGTCAAAATATTGGGTCTTCTTCATACAATGTAGCTCTGATGGTTCAAGCTATGTCCCAATATTTACATGGTTCATATAATGTCTTAAAATGTTTTAGATGTGGGAAAATGGGGGTGTTAGATATGCTACCCCATAAAAGCACCCCTAAATTGTGCCAGATCTAAATTGGCTTTCCTACACTATGCCAGATCCAAATGGCTTCTTTCCTGTGCATGTCAAAGAGTAGCCTAACAGTAAGCTCCCTAATCTGCCCCCTGTGGCAAGCCAATCCTGAACTCCCAACCCCCAACTCCCCATAAAAATACCACTCCATTTCCCAACATCCTTTCACCATTGTTTGAGATAGCCTAGCAGCTTTCACCTCTGTTAAAGCCTTACAACATATTTTGGTTTGCTTTTCTTTCAGGGCCAATTTAGAAAAATATAAAATTAAAGTGCTTTATAAGCTAACTTGAAGCCACTGTGTCAGACATCCAAAAAAAAAAAAGTTACCCCCGGCCCTTGCCTTCACTGCTGAAAAGGTATTCATTGGGCTAAGCTTGTCACTACAAATATGATAAGGATGGTGCATTATTGCCAGAGAAACAGAATCAGGCATTTCTTTGAACCTAGGAAACAATAGGAGATCAGGGCCAGGGGACTCCAGTCCCTATGAGACAGCAGTACCCAGTTCAGATCCATGCGTAAGTACAAAATCAGATGGTATTAGGTGTCCAGAGGGACATTTCTATCCTTATCAGGGCAGTGCTTGGGAGCTGCAGACTCTCCTGCAACTCAGAGGATTTATCTGCTGGGAGGTGAGACTTCCATATCCATCCCCACAGGTATTCATGGATCCCTGAAACCAGGAAAAATTGATTTGATACTTAGGAAATTCTAACTTTGAAAGGGATTACTGTTATTCCAACAACTCTGAATTATGTGTTCCTGTTAGTCCCACACAGGACTCGGGATAATTGAACAAGAGTATTGCACAATTGTTGCTGTTGGCTAAACCAAAATTAAATAATATTATCCTTAAAGTTTCCCAAGAGGATCCTCAGCCAGAAATTCCACAAGAAGAGGTTTATTTCACTCAAGAGTCTTGCAAAAATCAGCCTATCTGCAAAATTATATTACAAAGCTCCATGCCATTCTGGACAGTTTGATGGTCACCTGGGATACATTTGCCCTTACATAGTTCCCATATCTGTAAATTTATAGCACAGAGATTTATTGAAAGAATGGAAAGTTATAGTGAATTCTTTGCCTCTGAAACCTCACTGGTTCAACAAGTGATGTCTAAAATGAGATATGAACTGAGAAAGGATTAGGCAAACAACTTCAGGACAGAATCCAGACAATAGAACAACAATGGGAAAATAATCACTTTGGAATTGAAGAAGATTTTGCACCCAAACAACTTTGACTTTACAATGAAAATCAAATGACACAATTTGGGTAGATCAGTGGACCCTAACACAGGAGAAATTAACCATTTTAGAGCAACTTATATTAGAACAACTTAACAAAGAACATTTAGAACCATTCATGAGCCTTGGGATATGCCATCTTTGTAATTACTTTTTTTGATTTATTTAATTTATTGGTACATTATACATACATACATACACATACACACACATCACAGTAAGACTCAACATTGAGAATTTGTAACAGTATTTGACAAGACTTCTCATTTTTCCCCTTCCCCTACCCACCCTACAACCCATCTGCCTCTTTATACACAAGGTTTGTTTCCTAATTTAACCATTGATTTTTTCTTTCCCTTCATTATTTATCCCTAAACCCCATTTCCCTTTGAATATTTACTGTTTCACAATATCTATCATGCATTCTAGAACTCATTTATAATTCATTTTCTCATACCAGAGAAAACATACGGTATTTACACCTATGTGACCTATTTATTTCACTTATGAGTATGTACTAAAAGTATGTCCATTTGAGTATAAATGGCTTAATCTCATCATTCTTTATGGCAGAATACTATTCCATTTCATTAAAAAAAAACATATCTTCTTTATCCAATCTAGAGCTGATGGGCATTTGGGTTGTTTCCAAGGTTTAGCTATCAAGAACTGAGCTGCTATAAACATGGGTCCACATATGTCTCTGTGCTATGAATCTTGTAATTCTTTTTTGTATATCCCTAGCAGAGGAATAGTAGGGTCAAATGGGACCCCTAATCCTAGTTTCCTGAGGAACCTCCACACTGGTCTCCGTAATGGTTGTAGCAGTCTACATTCCCATCAACAATGGAGAAGGGTTCTTTTTTTCTCCACAACCTCGCCAGCATGTTGCTGTCTGATTTTGAAATAGCAGATATTATATGTGGAAAGAGATGAAATCTCAGTGTTGTTTTCATCTGCATCTCTTGAATGACCAGTAACATTCAGCTTTTCTTCAAATAATTTTTTAATTGAATTCTTTATTGGTACACTTTATATACAGTTCACAATCACACTCAACATTGGGGAATTTGTAACAGTATATGACAGAAATTAATTCTCATTTTTACCTATATCCCTACCCACCCACAATCCCCCACCCCTTATATACATGCTATTTCTTTTTCTTTCTGAATCATATTTATTCTTTCCCCTCATTATGTTCCTCCACCATATTCCCTTTGAATATTTCCTATTTTAGCTGCTTTTACATCTTCCTCTGAAAAGTGTCTATTCATTTCAGATGTCCATTTTTGAATTGGGTCTTTAAATTGGGGGGAGAGGTCAGGCTGATTATTTATTTATTTATTTGTTTGTTTGTTTGTTTGTTTGAGACAGGGTCTCTCTTTGTAGTTCAGGCTGGCCCTGAGCTCACTAGGCAAGGCCTCAAATTCAGCCATCCTCCTGCCTCTGCCTCCCAAGTGCTGGGATTACAGGCATGAGCCACCACATCCTGCACAGTGGTATGATACTGATTGCTGGTGGGTGTGAGTCACCATGCCTACATTGTTGTATGTGGTTACAAGGATCAGATGCAGGACCTTGTGCTTGCTAGGCCCAAGATCCACTGAGCTAAATCTCAGGCCCATCAGGCTGATTTTTTAAAGTTCTCTGTATATTCTAGATAGTAGTCCTTTGCCTGAGGAACAGCTGGTAAAGATTTTTTCCCATATTATTTGTTGCCTTTTTGCTCTGCCAGTGGTTTCTTTTGCTATGCAGAAGCTTTTTAATAAGATGAGATCCCATTTATTGATTTCTTCTGCTGGTTCTCATGCAGGTTTTGTTCATAAAGTCTTTCCCTAAGCCAATGTCTCCCAGAGTACTATTTAACCTGCTTTGTAGCAGATTTACAATTTCTGTTTTAATATTTAGGTTTCTAATCCACTTTGATTTTAGTTTAGTACATGAAAGAGATGGATCTAGCTTCAGTCTTTGGCAGGTGGAAGTCCAGTTCTTTCAGCCATATTTGTTAAAGAGGCTATCTTTTCTGCATTTGGATGTTTGACTCCTTTGTCAGAGGTGAGGTGGCTTAGTGTATCTGGAGTAGTTTCTGAATCTTCTAATCTGTTCCACTAATCTGCAGGTCTGTTTCTTTGCCAGTACTATGCTCTTTTTATCACAGTGGCTTTATGGTAAAGTTTCAAGTTGGGGATAGTGATACCCCTTGCCAAGTACTTGTTTCCTAGAATTGCCTTTGCTATTCTAGGTCTCTTGTGGTTCCAATTAATTTTTCAATGATTTTCTCTAGATCTGTGAAATATGCTTTTGGGATTTCAATCAAGATTGCAGGACTATAGACATTTTGACAATATTGGTTCTTCCTACCCAGGAAAAAGGGATGTCTTTTTGTTTTCTGGTATACTATTCAATCTTCTTTTTCAGAGTGTTGTAGTTTTCAGAATAGAGATCCTTTACCTCCTTTGTTAGACTAATTCATAGATATTTCATTTTTCTGGGTGCTATTGTGAAAGGTACTGACTTCCCAAATTCTTTCCCAATAAATCAATATTTATGTATAAAAATGTGATTGATTTTTGAGCATTGACCTTGTATCCAGCTACACTACTAAATTTGGCAATTAAGTCTAGCAGTTGTTTGGTGGAGTTTTTAGTATCATCTAGATAAAGTATCATGTCATCAGCAAATAATGACAGTTTAACTTCTTCTTTTCCTATCTTTATTCCTTTTATTCTTTCTCTTGTCTAATTGCTGTGGCTAATGTTTCCAGCACTATACTGGACAGGAGTGGTGACAGTGGAAACCCTTATCTTATTCCTCATTTTAGTGTGAAAGATTTCAGTTTTTGACCATTGATGGTACTAGCTATTGGTTTCTCATAAATAGCTTTTATTTGGTTGAGATTTTTCTGATTTTTTATTAGGTTGAGATGTTTTGATTTTCTGTAGGGTTCTGATCACGAATGGGCATTGGATTTTGTCAAACACTTTCTCTGCATCTATTGAGATAGCCATATGGTTTTTATCCTTGAGTCTGTTGATATAGTGAATTATGTTTATTGATTTACATATATTTAACTATCCTTGCATCCATGGAATGAATCTAACTTGATCTGGGTGTATGAACTTCTTGATAAGTCTCTGTATTCTGCTTGCTAGTATCTTGTTGAAGATTTTTGCATCAATGTTTATTAGGGAGATTGGCTTGGAGTTCTCTTTCTGGGTTGGGTCTTTTTCTTCTTTTGGAATCAAGGTAATGGTTGCTTCAAGGAATGAATGTGGGAGTACTGCTTCCCTTTCAATTTCATTAATGAGTTTGAGAAGTAGTGGTGTTAACTCTTCTTTAAAAGTTTCCTAGAATTTCCCAGTAAAGCCTTCAGGACAAGGGCTTTTCTTTGTTGGTAGATTTCTTATTACATATTCAGTTTCACAGATTGATATTGGGGTGTTTAATATTTTTATATCCTCTTTGTCCAGCTTTGTGTTCATGTATGTCTAGGAATCTACCCATTTCCTCTACATTTTTCATCTTATTGGAGTACAAATTTTCAAAGTTTAAGTGTTTATTATCCTCTAGACTTCCACTGGATTGGTGGTGATTTCCCCCTTTTCATTCCTAATAGCATGCATGGATTTGAGCATTTTCCTTATTGGGGAGCTATCAATTTTGTTTATCTTTTTGAAAAACCAACTCTTAATTTCGTTAAATTTTTTTTTTTGAGACAGGGTCTTGCTTTGTAGTTCAGGCTGGCCCTGAGCTCACTATGTAGTCCAGGCAAGCCTCGAACTCAACAATCCTCCTGTCTCTGCCTCCCAAGTGCTGGGATTGCAGGTGTGAGCCACCACGCCCAGCCTTGTTAAATTTTTGTACCATTCTCTTAGTCTCCATTGAATTAATTTCTGCTCTGATCCTTATAATTTCCTCTCTGGTATGAGCTTTGGGATTGACTTGCCTTGCTCCTCTTTTTCTAGTAGCTTGAGGTTCAGCATTAGGTCATTTATTTGCACTTGCTCTATTTTCCTAGCATAGGCATTTACTGCTTTGAATTTCCCTTGTAGAACTGCTTTCATTGTGTCCCATAAATTCCTATAAGTTGTACTGAATTATCATTTAATTGTAAAACCTGTTTAATTTCTTCCTTAATTTTTACTGTGATCCACTGGTTGATCACCAGAGTATTATTCAATTTCCATGTGTCTGTGATGTTCCTGGAATTTCTTTTGCTATTCAGCTCCAATATCAAGGCACTATGGTCTGACAGTGTATAGAGGATACTTCAATTCCTTTACACTTAACTTAAACATGTTCTATGAAATAGTATTTGGTCTAGTTTGAAGAATGACCCGTGGGCAGCTGAAGAATGTGTATTCTGATTTTGTCATGTGAAATACTCTGTATGCATCTATTAAGTCCATTTATTTGAAGATATGTTTCAGTTCAAGTATTTCATTACTGATTTTATTTGTCCAGCTGATCAGTCTAATTGTGACAGTGGGGTATTGAAATCCCTTACTACTATTGTATTAGTGTTTATCAGGGTTTTCATATCTGTTAATATTTGTTTTATATAGTTGGGTGCATTGGAATTTGGTGCATAAATATTTATGACTGTCATTTCTTTTTCTTGGATTGTTCCCTGTACAAGGGTGTAGTGTCCCTCTTTGGATCTCTTAATCAGTTTTGGTTTGAAATCTATTTTGTCTGAAAATAAGATAGCCACTCTTGCTTTTTTGCAATTTCCTGTCACATGGAGAATTGTATTTCATCCTTTTACCTTCAGTTTGTGGCTTTCTTTCTGAATTCAGTGTTCTTCTTATATGCAACATATTGTAGGACCTTGTTTCTTAATCCATTCTGCCAGTGTGCATCTTTTAATTGGTGCATTGAGGCCACTGCCATTAATGGTTATGACTGATATGGCCTGATTTATACCTGTCATGGTGTTTTCCTGTTCTTAGCTCTTTTAATTTTTGGGTTTCCCCCATTCCACTCAGTTTCTTGCTTTGCTCAATGAATTCACTCTGCTAGGTCTCATGAGTTTTTGACCTTCTTTTTTTTTCCAAGATATTCTTTAGAATGTTTTGGAGTGCAAGTTTTGTAATTGAGAAGTTCTTCAGGTGTTCTTAGTCATAAGAGTATCTTATTTCCCTGACAATTTTAAAAGATAGTTTTGCAGCATACATCAATCTAGGTTGGAGTTGTTTACCTGCAATGCTTGAAACACTTCACTCCGGGCTTTTCTAGCACTGAGTATTTATGTTGAAAAGTCTGTTGTGATCCTGATGGCCTTCCCTTTGTTTTTTTCTTTCTTTAACTGCTTTCAGTATTTTGTTCTTTTGTTGGATATCTGGATCCTGATAATTATATGGCTGGGTGTGGATTTTTTAATATCATTGCCTTTTGGAGACCTATTGCATCATTTATCTGTATGTCCAATCCTTTTCCTGTGAAGTTTTCTGCCATTATATCAGTGAACAGTGTTTTTTAAATGTCTATTGTATTTTTAAATGTCTATTGTATCCTGCTTCTTCACAGACTTTGATCAGCCTTATGTTATTCTTCTTTGGGTCATCTTGGAGCGGTTGGATCAATTTCTCATGGTCCCTTGCCATTTTCCATAAGTTATTACTTTCCTATTTGTTGGCTGTGAACCAGTCTTCTAGGCCTGAAATTCATTCCTCAGCTTCATTCATCCTACTTCACAAACTTTCATTCTCATTTTTGATCACCTGGAACTCTGCTTGAAGTTCTTTATAATGTTCCATTGCTTTTGTTACCTGAACTTCTATGATGTTCCTGATCTGTTCTTTAATGAAGTCTTTCACTGTGGACAGTATCTCTTTTCATCTCAGAGATCAGTTCTGATTTCCATTTTAGTAGATCTGCTTTTGCTACTAATTCAGAGAGTCCTGGAAACTGAGCTTCATTTTGCCCATTTCCCTTTTCCCTGAATTCTCCTGTGGTGATGATGTTTGTGTCTGGGTTCTTGAATTTTTTCTCATTTTTATTGTGCTGCCAAGCACTCTAAGTCACTGTAAGACCTAAGTGGTGCTTGCCCAGACTCATGCAAGCAAGAATGGAGCTCACACAAGGCTTCTGGCCTGGGTCTGATGGCAGGCAGGCTGCTACCAGGCAGTGGAATTTATTGCACTATCTCCAAGGCACTTACCCAGACTCGCCAGGAGGGGAAAGGTCCCCTGGGGCTTCTGGTCTGGATGAGATGACCAAAGGCTACTTGCCTGTGGAGGAAGTCACTGAGTGACTTTCATGGTCCTCACCCAGACTTACTTAGGGAGAATAGAGCTCCCATGGGGTGTCTGACGTGGGTCCAGTGGCAGGCAGGCTGCTAGTAGGTGGTGGAAGTCACTGTGAGGCCTCCATGGCACTTAACCTAGACTCACCTGGGGAGAATGGATCTCCCATGGGGTGTCTGGCCTGGGTCCAGTGGCAGGCAGGCTGCTTGCAGGTGGCAGAAGTCACTGTGCAGCCTCTGTGATGCTTACCCCAACTCACCCAGGGGGAATGAAGCTCCCATGGGGCATCTGGCTTGAGTCCAGTGGTGGGCAGGTTGCTAGCAGGTAGCAGAAGTCACTGCATGGCCTCCACAATACTTACCCAGACTTATATGGGGATAGTGGAGCTCCCATAGGGTGTCTGGCCTGGGTCCAGTGGCAGCCAGGCTGTTTGCAGGTGGAAGAAATCACTGTATGGCCTCCATGACATTTACATGGACTCACCCAGGGGGAATGGGTATCTCATGTGGCATCTGGCCTGGGTTTGGTGGTGAGCAGGCTGTTTGCAGGCAGTAGAAGTCACTGTATGGCCAGCCATATTTATAATTTCTAAAAGGTCAGGCAAATGGTGTTTGCTTCAGGAATTAGGGGAAGTTAATGTGGGCACTGCAACCTGGCTTAACAAACCCAGTGGAAACTCCCCAGAAATGGCCATATATAGCTATAGATTTAAAAGACTGCTTCTTTAACATTCCTTTGCTGTCAACTGGTCAACCTCAATTTTCCTTTTATTGGATTAGGCCTCAAATAGGGTTAGCAACTTTCCAATCACTCTATTTGTATATCACAGCAAGATTTTTGTCTTAATTCCCCTCAAAAATTAACTCCAGAGGCACAAAGGAAGTTACTTTATAGAACAAAGCATACATAATTATCAGGTTTTTCCACATAAACCTAAATTTCCAGTTTATTTGTTTATGCTTAACACCATCCATTTACCTACAGGTTTAATAGGACAATGCTATAAGAAACAGTTTTTTCCCCATGGAAAGATTTTTTCTATCTAACCAGTTAGTGAAATCTCTACCATTATATTTAAAGCAAATTGCAAAAATAGTTTCCTTGGGATGTAATTGTATTCCAAAATTATTTGGTTCTGATCTTCATTATCCCAAATGATAAGGCTGAAATGCAAGTGCTGCTACAAACTACTTTATATTGGCAAATAGCCTCCACAGATTTTGTTGGACAGGTAGGTAATCATTACCCTAGTGATCCTCTGTTTCAGTTTTTTGCACAACATAAGTTTATTTTCCCCAATGTTACTCAATTTGAGCCATTACAAGATGCCTCCATTTATTTCACTGACAGCTTCTCTAAGAGCCAAGCAGCAATTTGGAGTACTTCCTTTAGTTATGTATTACCTACACCTGGTCTCTCTGCTCAGTGGTCAGAGTTGCTAGCCATTTTATTTGTGATTGAAAACTTCTCATCTCAACCTCTTAATTTTTTAAGTGATTCCTCTTATGCAATTTGTTTGACTCAAAAGACTGGAAGGAACTATGGTCCACTCTACCTTGAAACCTAAGATATTAAACTTATTTTTAAGATTACAAAAGGCCCAGCCAGAGATTTAGCTCAGTGGTTCCAGCGACTGCCTAGCAAGTTCAAGGTCCCTGGTTCAATCCCTGGTAACCACATACAACAGTACCAGGTGTGATGAGTCAAGCCCACCAGTAATCAGTACCACATGCCACAAGGTTGGTCATGGTGGCTCATGCCTGTAATCCCAGCACTTGGAGGCAGAGGCAGGAGGATTGCTGAATTTGAGGCTTGCCTGAGTTTACATAGTGAGCTGAGGGCCAGCCTGAACTACAAAGCAAGACCCTGTCTCAAAAAAAATTATAAAAAGCCATATGTCAAAGAACTACTTGTTTTTTTATATTGAACATATTTGATCACATACCAATCTTCCTAGACCATTTCTTTATAGCAATGCACAAGCTGATCATTTTGTAGGATTTCTTGCTGCTTTTGATCAGGGTAAGGAATCACATACTATTTCCATCAGACCTCCAAGACACTAGAAAATGATTTCCAACTATCTTCAGCTCAGGCATGACAGATAGTTATGCCCTGTCCTAGTTGCTAGTGAATTCCATGGCCCATTCTCCCAGAGGAAACTAACTCTCCCTAATCAGTAATATAATTTGGAAGATGGATGTGATGCATGTCTCCTCTTTTGACAAGTCCTGATTTGTACATCTTTCTATAGATAATTTGCACACATGATACATGCCATATGTCACTCTGGTAAGAAGGGTACCATATTCAACAACACTGCTTGTCCACCTTTGCTGTCACTAGAGTGCTCAAAAACATTAAGACTGATAATGGACCATGCTATGTTAATAAATTTATCCAAAAATTATTTCTTACTTGGAATGTTAAACATAATACTTGTTTCCAGTATAATCCACAAGGACAAGCTATAGGTAGAGCCCATGCCATTCTCAAGCATCAATTGCCTAAATAATCAAAAAGCTGCCTTCACAAGCCCATTTAGATATGTTTTTGTACTTAATTTTTAAAATCCTGTAGCACGTTCCACATAACTGCCTGCTATGCTCCATTGGATATAAATGCCACAGCTAATACCCAGAAACCACAAACCCTTTGGAAAGATGCCCAAACAGGTAAATGGAGCAGCCTCACTTCCCTGATAATTTGGGGGAGAGACTTTGCTTGTGTTTTGAGAGACAACAATGATGCCTGTGACTGTCCCCAACCCAAATATCCATCCATGAGTCATGCTGTTGGAACCTCCATTCCTGGGTCTGGAGACAGCAGCTCCAATAAAAGCAATGATCCATGTGCACCTGAGCAACCTACCTCACCTGTGATAACTGACAAATCCATGGGAAGTTCTAGTGTGGTTGGTTGTAGGCTGGAATTTTTTTTGACTCTTTATTAGTACATTGTATATATACATCAAGATCACACTCAATATTGAGCATTTTACCAGTATATGACATGATTGAATTCTCTTTTTTTTCCCATTCCCCTACTCCCTCCACAACCCCTCACCTCCTAAATAAATAAATTTGTTTACTTTTTAATCTTGATCTGGACCAATAGGGTGAGGTGCTGAGACAGAACACAGACTCCAGGGATGATTTCAGAGAATTGCTTCCATCTATTGAGCAGTGGTATTGCTTTTATACATGCAGTTGAGGACAGGCATATGCACAACTCTACATGTAACTTGTTGATTGGCTGAGGCCCTCAAGTCATGACAGGCAATCCAAGCTTGGCCAGTCTCAAGGCTCTACACACTGAGGAGAGTGTGTGCAGTGCCCTCATTACTGACCTATAGTTGGCTACAAAATATGGTATGGTGCACTTTACTGAGCTAGGTTTCAACATCACCTATATTCCCTCATTTTGTCTTTGCCTTGAGGCCCTCAGCCAAAAAAAGTATTTTGTTTGGTTGTTATGTGTCCGTGATATTGTCTAATAATTTATAGTTTAACAATTTAGCATATGAGCACCGGTGATGTGGTTGGTTTTGTTAATCAGCATCCCTTGCATGGAGGAGGGTCTGAGTGACAATGTAACCATCTTCTTTGTTGGGGGATTTGGTGTAGGGTCTGACATTCTGAGCAGGGATCCAGATGGGTTGTGGGGCTATCCTGTGGGAATACACAAGAAAAACTTGTCCCCACTGTTAACAGAGGGTCACAGGACCCTTCCAGTAATTGGATAGGGGGTCCTTCCAGAGAACCCAAGGGGCTGTGGCTTCTCCCTGTGGAGACTCCCATTGTTTTTGTGCAGGAGCATGGGATTTTTCATCAAATGTTAGGAAGCTACAAGTAAAGAGAGATTGAGTCTATCTTGTGGTATGCGTGCTAGGAAGGAAGACACCTGTTTGATTATCATTTCCTTCAGAGATCTGTGAAGTGTTCTATGATCACCTGCCCTTGAGAATTACAAAGGATTTCCTGTGACATGTTTGATATTCTAACTGTTGCAGAATTCTTTGAATTTAGTTGAAGTGTAGGCCCATTATCTGTTTTTGGAAAGGAACCCCCATAGTGGTAACGAAATAGCATAAGAGATGAGTTATTACATTTTTTGTTTTTTCCATTTGTGCTGTAGCATATGTGAAGGAGGAATAGGGATCAACTGAAACATGAACATATGCCTTGGCCAAAAGCAACAACATGTGTAACATTCATTTGTTATAGTGTATTAGGTTTGAGACTCCAACACCTGGCCTCTGTAATGACCCTAAAGGTAGTAAAGGTCCACAGGAGGCACAGGTATGGACAATTTGTTTTGGCTAAAGGATAGTCAATTGTGGAAATAGGACAATGAGATGCTGAGCTAATTGGTGGAAAAATTTGTGACTAGCAGCAGTTGTAGTGGTCACATTGCACAGGTGCACTGAGAATGCTTGATCAACTATCTGATTTCCTTTGGATAAAGGCCCAGCAATCTTGAATGTATCCAGATGTGTTGTACAAACAAAAGGGCCTTGCAGTTTTGTAACAACTGTTGTGCTTTGATCAATAATCCATGTAAGGGACTCTCAGCATGTGCCTTTAGAATAGCCCTATGCAATGCAGGAAGGATGTTAGCACATTAAAAACTATCTGTAAACAGGGGGTGTTGGGCAAATACATTAATCCTTTGATTATGGCTGTGAGTTCTTTCACTTGTGGTGATCCAAATGGGGTATGACAGATATATATAGTTGTGTCCATGGACTTAGCATGGGAGACAGCAAGCTTATATTTCTTATGCTTATGTTGCCATCCATAGTGATAACCACAGAGCAGGGTTCAAAGGCCTGGACCAGGAGTTTGAAGCATAGAGTCACCACACAGACTCCAGGGAGGTTTTGGAGAACACTTTTACTTTTATTGAGGGTTGCACACATACAGAGAACAAAGAGGGCATGGTTACAAGTGTACATAGACAATCTGGTTATGTCTGACTGGTTGAGCTAATATGGTTAACTCTGATAGGTTGGATAGTATATTTTACCTAATATGGTTAGCTCTTGGACAAGTGAAGGAGTCATGACCAAGGGGGAGCAGGAGTCACTCAGCCAGCTATAGATCCTATAACCAGCTAAAGGTAAGTCTCTATTGAGTGTACTCAATCTCCATCTTCCTCATGGGCTCTCACAGTGTGGTATGAGATGTACATATAGTACACTTGACCCAGCCAGGCTTGAACTTCCCCTTTATTTCCTCCTTTTGTCTTTGACTCCATTGCCTCATCCAAGATCACCACACTATAGTGGTTCCGTTTACATGTACATGTGGCTAGCTGACCAATTTTTACTATTAATAGTAGGCGTACCAAAGACTGTAAGCATATAAGGGCAGCCTAGTACAAGGGATCTTATCTGGGCTCCTAGTTTAGTCTACCCGGTGATAAACCCAGTTTATATGTCATTCTAGATATTACCAAAATTGACAACATCTACAGCTTGGGTGCCATTTATCCTGGCCCTGTTTAGCTTAGTTGTGGAGGGTAACTGAAGCAATGGCAGCAGCAGAAAGGGTAGTTACTAGGGAAATGATGATTGCAGTGGTGAAGGAGGCTCCAAGGCCTCTATCAAATCTGGGTTGAAGCATCAAGTTGAATAAGGGGTCACAATCTTGCCAGTCTTCATTGAGTGTGGTGGGGATCCATATGGCTGGAGGAGTCCCGCCAATATATAGATACCAGGTATTACTGCAGAAAAAAGATGGGTTAATGCAAGATGTTATGGTCACTGTGTCATTGATCTTGAGATTTTCATTTCTTGTATGAAAAAGAAAGGGGAAGCCAAACACACCAAGAAAGGTAGGATCAAGGAGTTGGTTATGTGATTAACTGAGGTGTTGTCAGAGAGAGGGAAGTATTAGTGGAGAAAGAAGCATTAGTGCCAATGGCTAAGTAAAGAGGGCTCATATCCAGTGGTTGTCTTCTCCCCATAAACCTATATGAAATAGTGAGTTCCCATATACAATGGGGCAGTGGCCACAATTAACATAGGTGTTGTTTAAATATGATCTGAAATGGTATTAAGACATTGACCCTTTTATAAGGTCCCCAACCTATAGCTCCACTGCTGGGAGGAAAAAGGATAACAGGAGACTGAGACCTGCAAGAATGAAAGTAGAGAATATTTTGGAGGGTTAGTTCCAGGCACCATGTTCCCAGCACAGATGGGTACTGGTGGAGAAGTATAGACCCCAGAGATCTGATGTCCTGAACTAAGGTATCAAACACTGACACAAGAACCCCTTGTCCCATATGATCAATCTTTTGTAAATAGATACATGAACCTGGGGAAGTAAGATTGGAGGCATTATTTGTGAAACAGACTGAAGCAGGGGAAACTGATGTATTCCATGTTGTGGTCTGCAAGGGCTGGGAAAAGTTTCCTTCAGTAGAATATGGGTGAAACGTGGAAACATTTCCAAATAGCTGGGGTAGAGTTCCAGTCTTCTGTATCAAAAATAGGAGGGTTAGGTACAAAGGCCCATACTTACATTTCTGATGAATCATGTGCTTGATTTGCACTGTTAGTGGTGAGAGCTGCACGGAAGAGCACAATCATCATAGTTCCAGGAATTGGCTTGGATGTTCCAGGAAGAACATCTCAAGACTGCTTGAGAAGACATCAGGCATAGCTGAAGTGATTTGTGTTCCTGTAGTACCATTTTTTCTTTTCTATTATTTGCATTTTTCCTTATGCATTGCCTTAAACATGAGAAAATCACCAGGAGGAATACAGGCACATGCCATCGCAAACCAATCTTTTGAACAGTTAATACTATAAGCACAATTTTCCAGCATTTGTAGTGCATACAGACTCTGTAGGTCATGCTCTTGAATAGCTTTCTGGAAGTCTTTCCAGACCTTAGGTGAATGTGGTATCCAGGGGGATATGTCAGGTGCCTCTTGAGCACAAGCAGATATTGATCTGTTTTGTTTGTTACTCTTTTTATAAAACTGTGCAAAATAGCTTTGGTTTTTGATAACATCTTCATTGCAGGATGAAGAAGTGTTAGCATCAGAAACAAAGGGAGAAGACATGCAGGAGTGGTAAAATGGCAGCAACCATGATGCCCTCAGTGAGACATCTCTTGTTTCCAGGGAGGTTAGAGCAGTGCCAAACTGGGAGGGGTTGTCTTCTGTTCTGGGGGAGCCTAGTGCCTGCATCAAGGAGGAAGAAGAACCCAGAATGGAGGCTAGCCCTTTTCCATCATGGCAGGAGCTCATTCTTCCATCTTGGGAGTCTGCCTTAGCAGTTTGATCCTAAGTGAGGATATCCATGCTTCAGATGCTGAAATGGCATGGAGGTCTAAACACTGGGTAATAGCAGAAGCAATGAGGAAGAAAAGAGGCAGAGTAATTTCACTGTGGGCCTCGGCACATTGTGCACCATATGTTCCCAACACTTGGCCTTGAATGGATCTGTAGCTTCCATCCAAGGGGAGGTGTTGGAAATAATTTTCCAGAGCTCTAGTAGACACTCTCAAGAATCACACATACTGTAAGTGTTCAGAAGCACCTTGAGCAGGATCACTTGTGTGTCTTAATCATAACTTGAGAGATTACTCATGTTGGGAACACTCACCCAACATCCCTTCAGTACTTACCTGATATACATGAGTCCCACGTTGGGCACCAATTGTTGTCCATGGAGATTACTACAGAGCAGGGTTCATAGGCCCAAACCAGAAGGGTCAGGCACAGTCACTGTGGAGGTTTCAGAGAACACTTCTGCTTTTATTGAGGGTTTCTATAGAGAAAAGAGAGAGGGTGTGGGACAAGTGTGCATAGACAATCTGATTATGTCTGACAGGGTGATCCAATATGGTTAGCTCTGATTGGTTAGATAGTATATTTTACCTAATATGGTTAGCTCTTGGATGAGAGAAGGAGTCATGACCAAGGGAAAACAGCAGTCACCTTGCCAGCTATAGGTAAGTCTCTATGCATGGGAGAGAGTGTGCTCAATCTCCATCTTCCTTGCAGGCATTCATAGTGTGTTATGAGATGTACATGCAGTGCACTTGACCCAGCCAGGTTTGAACTTCTTCTTAATGCTTACCTGGCAGTTTTTGCAGTGGGGGAGTCATTGGAGAAAGTCATTCAAGAGGTGGTGTTGAATGAGCACAAGAGGAGGAAGACACCAGAAGCAGTGAAGGTGAATAGCCCTCAGCACCATTTTTGGGTGATTCAGAAACAGAAGTAGGGCAGAGCAGTTTCCCACCAGGGAAGAGGCAGTGACTCAGGCATTAGGTTTTTTTTTTTTTTTTTAAACTTGGGAGTTCCTGTATAAACTAAATAAATTCTCCATTCCAGCTTGAGGTGCACTCACCTGATGCAACTTTTCTTCCCTGTGGGTCCCATGTTGGGTGCCACTTGTGGTTGGTCATAGGTGGTATCTTGACTCAGACCAAGAAGGTGAAGTGCAGAGACAGGACACAGACTCCAGGGATGATTTCAGAGAATCACTTTCATCTTTATTGCGAAGAGCTGTTGCTTTTATTCAAGCGGTCGAGGGTGGCCATAGGCAAGACTCTACATGTAACTTGTTGACTGACTGAAGCCCTCAAGTCATGACATGGGGTGATCAACAGACACTCAGAGCTTGGCCAGTCTCAAGACTCTTCACACTGAGGGGCATGTATGCATCGTCCTTGTTACTGCCCACCACACTTTACTTAGCCAGACTTCAACATCAACTATATTCCAGGACCAAGATGGTACCCCTAGAGGGAGGACAAATATAGATTTTTGGTAAAATGAAAGTGAAGGAGGGACCAATTTTAAAATATTCTCTACATTTATAGCTAATAGCTATAAAAGCACTTTCATTCCTTTTGATTCTAATCACAAGAGATCTTTGTTAATTGACCTATGAAAAATTTTGACATGCCTAAAATCATAAAAGTAATATTATAATTCAATTTGGCAATATTCATCTGAGTGCACTCTAGTTTTATAAATTAATTTCTTGTGTGTTTATCTGTTTATCTTTTTTACCATATTATACAGCTGTTTTGTTTGAACTCAACATATTTTTTCCTTTTTCTTTTCTTTTTCATCTTGAAATTTTTTCCTAAATGTTATTCACCTGTAATAAAGTTGGCTTACAGATAAATGTTATTAAATTAAAGTCATGTCCATCTTCCCCCAGGTTGCTAGCTGATCAAAGTGATTTTGAGATTTATTTTACAAAAGTGCTTAATTGATATAATTTAAGCAAATTTTACTGGCTCCAAGCAATATATTAATTGTCACCATCTTGTTTTTCCAAATTATAGAAATAAAACCTTTTTCTTTTTGTTTGTCAAAGTAAGTGAATAGAAACCCTAAGGTTTGGGGAGACTGCTAACTAGGATTCTCCTTGGTAAACAGAGAAGCAGGCACCCAGAAAATAATTATCCTGGTCTTTGTTCACTAATGGGACCACCAATAATTTTCTTAACCTTATGGGAGACACACCCCAACAAATATTGTCTCAATATGTTATTATAAAATTATTGTATTGGTTTGATCAAAATTGTACTGGTTTTATCATTTTTGAGTTTTGTTAAACTCAAAAATGTTATTCTAAAATATTTACATTGGTTAAATTCTAAACTTGTAATTGTGATATGTTTACACTGGTCATCCTCAAAAGAATAATTTCTATGGGATAAACAAGGTGTTAGTAGAAAGATGTTTTCAGTACCAATATACATTGAAGGATATAAAGTTTTATATAACTGTGTTACTTATTATTGCTACTTTTCTGGTATACAAAATATGTCCATGCCCTCTAATTGTATGGGTCTCCGAACATGTTGTTTATAGTATTAACTTACTGGCTGGCATTGATCCTCTGTCCATCAGGGTTGGCAGGTGGAACTTCCTTCCTGGCTGGCGTGGACTCTCCATCTGTCTGAGGCCAGTTAGTGTATGTTAATAACAGCAGCTGCTACAGTCCACTGCTCCATTCCCCTGCTGTGTTTCTCTGTGGGCCACCAGAAGTCACCATACCTCTGCAGGCTCAGCTGCCATTCCCCATTTTACTTCTTTTGATCTTATTACTTTGCAAAATAGTTTAAGAAAGAATTGTCTGCTTTTATGAATTTCATACAGCCAGAAGAACATTACTATCTTTATATATGAAAAATCACAGGTACATATTAGCTTTCTGCCAGCCAAATAAATGCTTTCATTAAAATTGTGTGAAAATAAATCTGTTACTTACGGTCATGTAAGCTTATTTACATATAATGGTTTTTCTTTTCTAATTGCATCTAAGTCCTCTATTTACAGTTTGTTCTTTCTTCTTCTGTAGTGGCTTTGAGAATCCCACTGACAAAGTCCATTGCTTCAACATTGCCAGATAATGCATTTTTAAAAGATTCCATTCTGATTGCTTGCTTTAAGATTTGTAGCTTCATTTTCCAAATATAAAAGCATACATGTTTATATAGAAAAATTGTGAAATATAGGGCAGCTACAAAGAACTGAAAAATACAATTTCACCCACTAGAGATAACCATTGTTAACACATTTTACTTCAGCCTTCTTTTTATTAAGGCAAAAATATTATTACAGAAGACAGTAATACTAGGAATAGAGAGTCAAGCAAACCAACACATCCATCAGAAGACACTCCTGCAGGGCACAGAAATGTGAGGAGAGGGTGGCCTCTGGAATAAGATCCATGTGCAGCTTCTACTGTTGGAAAGATGGGAAGTCTTCCAATCACCTCATAGTTAATGCATTTTTTGGACTAGTGGAACTTTTAGCAGCAGCTACCTATGTGACTAATTTTAGAACCAGTTTTTCGCCATATAATTTTTCAAATAATGATGAGTATGTATGCACCTCATCCTTAATTCTGCTCCCTTCCTGACTGGTATCAGAGTAGTCCAACTATTTTAGACAAACAGCTCTGGACTCCACACGATAGGTCAGGATTTGTGCAGAGTTCATTTCAGCTCTTAGGACAAGGTTCTTTAGAGATTAACACACACAGGTTTTCTGATTATTTCATTCTTGGATTTTTTTCATGTGAGAGAGAAACTAGCCCATCTTACTTAAGCCACTTTTCTTTTGGGTTCTTCATTGCTAGGGATTGGCCTGCTATTGATCCATGCTAACTTCTTTCCTGTTGGAGGCAGGGTATGTGTGTGTGAAGGAACAGGTGTGATGGCCAAGGTGAGCAATGGTCCTCAAACCAGGAGCTCTCTCTTCGTAGGTCCTTCCACCCTTGTGTCTGAGCTCACACTCTCTGGTGGACAGAGGGGCCTGGTGGTGAGTGGTTTGCATTCTGAGGTATGAGGATTCCTGGTGAAGCCAGTAGCACATGGTTTTCAGAAATTGGCTCACAAGATAAGAACATTGCAACCAAGCTTGTTAACTAACACTGGTGTTTAACTACTGTTCAAAGAAGAAAAGAAGGAAAAAATCCTCTCTATTGGAAAGTTCTAAGCATTCATATAAAATTGTCCAAAGATTCTATCTTATCTTAGGTTTCTTGCACAAATTTTCAATCAATGACCATGTCTCTCATTGAAGGCACTTTCAGTGGCATGGTTGAAAAGGTGTGATTTTTCAACTGCAGTGAAATCAGATTAATTCCTGGGGAAGAGGAGCTGGATGTGGCACTTACAGTTATTTCAACAGGCAAATAATTATGTCTAGAGAGTTTCAACAGATGCACACTCTGTAACAAAATATGTGCCCTGAACACATTTGTCTTTTTCACTTAGTTTTCCAGCTGTTTCTAGCTAGAAACAGCTCTATTAAGAAAGAGCTAGAAATAGCTCTGTAAAGAGACCAAACTCACTACTTGATTGATTTTTCAAGTCACTGGCCCTAACTCTTTCTGCTACAGCTGTGCTTTATAAAATTAGCAAGTAGCTAGTCCTATGGAGGGAAAAATGAATGATGTCAAGTTGATCCAAGCTTTCTTATAGTATGGGGCCCTGTCCCTGCTCAGGTAACAGCAGGATCAGTTGTTGGACCCACAGCACCCAAATGAAGTATGTGCCCCTACTCCTTGTGAAATGCCGGACCTTTCAACTGCAAGGTTATCTCTTTAAACATAAACTGTGGAGCATATATTTCTCCTTTTTTCTCTCCTGGACATATTCTTATTGATCTCAGTCTTTAAAACTAGTTAAGTGAGCATTATAAAAATTACATGATAAGGGATTGAGAAAGAGTAAAGGTTAATGTTTGTCTACATGTTCGGATTGAGGATCTTAATCCTTCATATAATAATACCAAATAGATAACAAATACAAAAATAAGCATACCATGTTATACATTATACAAAGTGTAAATCTACAAACACAAGTGTACTGATTAGAGTTTTCCTCAAAAGCAGGTTTTTCCCCCCAGTCCTGAGGAGGAGGAGGAATGGGGATGGATGATTTTCATTATTTCATTATGTCTTTTCACATCTTAAAAATTTGTAATAACAGTCTCAGTAGCACAGACAATTCCACATGAAACCAGAAGCTGTAAAAATAAATTACTTTTGAAGAGATGTGGGTACCTCTTTATGCAGCTCAGAACTTGTCATGTCATACTAAGGCCTCCCTCAAATCTGTGGCCTGGCTGCCCACAAATAAATCTTATTTGTCCATGATCTCCTCCTTCATGAGCTTGTTGTCCCTATTTTGGTCTGACTCATAAACTAGCTGCATGGCTTCTGCCTCTGCATGGTCATAGTCTGAAGGGAGGATCCAGTCTCTGATCTCTTCATTGTCCATCTTCCCATTGATGAATGGATGAATATTTTACAGGTTCATCCATTTTCCTACAGATGCCTCCAATTTATCCTTCCACATAGCTGAGAAGTATTCCATTGTGTTTAGACACTACATTTTCTTTATTCATTTGTCTGTGGATGGTCACATAAGCATTGATCCTTGACTTCTTAATAATTTCCATTATTTATAGATGTACAATGAAATCTTAGGGTTATTTTAATTTACATTTCTACAATGGCCATAGATCGTGAACATTTTTTCATCTGTTTGTTGACCATTGTACTTTTTCTTTGGAGAATTCTCTGTTCATTTGACTTGCCCATTTTTGACTGGGTCTTTTATTTTAAATGATCTAATTTTTAAGTATTTTATATATTCTAGATATTAGTCCTTTGTATGAATAGTTTGAAATTTTTTTCTAATTTTGTAGATCACCTCTTTACTAATTGATTTCTTTGCTATGCAGAAGGTTTCTAATTTGAGGTAATCCAGTTTGTGGGTTCTTGCTATTATTTATTGTGGAATCAGAGTTTTGTTTAGAATGTTCTTGCTTACTCCATGATACATAACTTTTCAATGTTAATGACCTCAGTACTTTAATTAAAAGACACTGACTGGTAAACCAGATTTTTAAAAAATGTAAACAAAGCCTTTTTTTTTACATAAAGAGGAAAAAAGGCTTGAGGAAAAAATAGGGTAAAATAAATTAAAATTTATCAAAAAATCCAGAATCCAACAGTCTGTTGCAAGAAAGATATTGAGACTAAAAACAAAAAAATCAAAGGATGGAAAACAGTATTTCATGTATGAGGGCTGCAAAAACAAGCAGTGGTAGCCAGGCATGGTGGTTCACGTCTGTAATCCCAGCACTCAGGAGGCAGAGGCAGGAGGATTGCTGAGTTCAAGGCTTGCCTGGCCTAAGTAATGAGCTCAGGCCTGGCCTGAACTACAAAGTGAGACCCTGTCTAAAAACAAAACAAAGCAAAAGCAAAATCAAGAAACAAGCAGAGGTAGGAATTTTAATCTCAGACAACAGAAATTTCAAACTAATACTGACCAATATAGACAAAGGTCAGTACATCAAGAAGAGATACAAATATTTATGTACCAAATACTAAAGCACCAAGCTTAATAAAACAAATACTGTTGAACATAAAAAATTAAATGAATACTAACACAATCGTATTGGGGATATTAATACCTCACTTTCACAGAGATCTCCTAAACAAACAAAAAAATCAATAAAGAAATATCAGTGGTGAACCACACCCTTGAACATATAGACCTAATAGGTAACCACAGAGTATTCCACCCATCACAACAAAGTATGCATTCTTTTTTGCAGCATATGATATTTTCTCCAAAATAGATAACATGCTAGTCCACAAAGTCTCCTGAAATAAATATAAAAGAATTGAAATCACTCCATGTTTACTATAAGATCATAGTACAACAAAAATAGAAATCAATCACAAGAAAACAGAAAATTTAGAAGCATTTGGAAACATACTAACATTTTCCTGGATATCCAGTGGGTCAAAGAAAAAATATCAAGGAAGAAATTAAATTTCTCTAATTTCTGGAAGTTAATAATGTTTGTACAACACACTGTAAACTCCAGAGCACAAAAGAAGTGTCCTAAGAGGGAAGTTCACTGCAATTAATGCTCACATTAGGAAAACAGTGAGCTCAAACAACCTATTGAGGAAACTTAAGGTAATTCAGAAACAACAGTCAAGCCCAAACTGAAATTAATGAGGCAAATCATAAACATTAGAGCAGATATCAATGAAACAGACTTTAAAATGCAAAGACTCAACAAATTAAAGTGCTGGTTCTTTGAAAGAATAGACAGCATAGATAACACGTTAACCGAACTTACCAAGAAACAGAGAGAAAAAGGTCACATCAATGCACTTGGAAATGAAAAGGTCAAAATCACAACAGACACTTTCAAAATCTAGATATATTTAGTAACTACTATGAAAACTGTATTCTCCCAAATTGAACAATCTTGAAGAAATAGATTCATATAAATTAACAAAATTAATATAAGAAAATGCTGGCGCCATCCACCACGGAGAGCTGAGGCCTGCCGACCGGCCCGCTCCACCTCGGAGCTCGCAGAGGACTCAGGTACGGACCCCAGTGCCATCCCCACCTTGGAGGATTGAGGCCCGCCGCCAGCCCCCACCCCACCCCAGAGCTGCATTGTGAGGACCCAGGCCCAAGAGGAGTCAGAGCCATTTCCTGCATCCCTCCACACTGGAGCCGCGCCAAGAGACCAGGCAACATATATATATATACATATATATATATATGTATGTATAAATATGAGTATGTATTTATGTATATGTATATACATACATATACATATATACATACATATACATATATATGTATATGTATATATAAAGGGAATCTAGCTTCTGTTCTGCCATCTACTCCTAGATCCCTCTATTCACCTCTTGTCCCCACACCCTCTCCTATCTTCCTGTCAGAACCAATACCCAGAAGTAAGACTCTTAGGCTGCCCTATTTCTTTGGTACTATTATAAAAAGGTGAGCAAAGTCTATAATGGTCTTACAGCATACAGTTGGTACGGTTTTATATATGCCCTTTTATCCTCTGTTACCCGCTGGCTTATATGAGGTTCTCGGGTCTAGGTGATCTTCATAAATCTGCTAACATTATTTCACTCTCCTCCTGTCTCCCTACCTCCCTGATTCCCCAGTGACCTTTTCTCCCCAAAGGGGTCTGGGGGTACATTTACGATCTACAGGTTGTTTGCACATTGCTGATCAATTCTAATTTTTGGCATATGGACATAGAGGTAACTCATGAGCTCAAAGTCTTCAGAATAGAAATTAATAAAACTTTTCATTTTATTTACTGTGTTTAATGCTGATATTGGCACTGATTGTATTATAGTAACACAGATGATATGATTGTTCTGATCAAATACCTCCCATGATGTGTTGGAACTGAGAACTCTCAAGGGTCATTACAGATTCAAGGAGGACACCCCAGGAAAGTGCCACATCCAAAGAGCCCCAGATAATAGAAAGAAAGAGGACTGCAACAAACATTGCCATGTCATCAGGCAAAGAATCAAACAAATACCATTAATAACAACAAAAGAGTAGAAATGCAAAAATATACAGAAAACCAGACACAAAGATTATCACCACAGGGAAATTCAGAGGAAAGGGAAACAGAGCAAACTGAAATTCAAACACCAGGACCCATTGAGATGCTGACTAAAGCAGATCTAGTAAAATGGAAATCAGAACTCATGTCTGAGATCAAAACAGAGATACTGTCCACAGTGAAAGACATCATTAAAGAAGAGATCAGCAAGATGATAGAATCCAAGACAGTAGAAGCAAAGGAATCTTTTAAAGAGCTTCAAGCAGAGTTCCAGGGAGTGATGAAGGAGGATGAAAGCTTGCGCAGTAGGATGAATGAAGCAGAGAACCAAATCTCAGACTCAGAGGACAGCATAGCAGCCAACAAGCAGGAAAGATATAACCTATGGAAAAGAGCAAGGGACTATGAGAAATCAATCCAACAGCTTCTACATGACTCAAAGAAAAATAATATAAGACTAATTGGAGTCACTGAGGAAGCAGGACACAGTGTAAAAGACAAAAAAGCTGTTGTCAGAGATAACAACAGAAAACGTCACAGGAAAATAAATAGACATAAAGATAAATAAGGCGTATAGAACTCCAAAATGCTGTGACATAAAAATATCTACACCTAGACATATAATTATCAAGGTTCCAGATGCACAACAAAAGAATGAAATACTGAAAGTAGTAAGAGAAAGGAAGAAAATCACCTACAAAGGGAAGCCCAGTAGGATCACAGCAGACTTTTCAACACAAACACTCAACGCAAGGACTCAGCGCATTGGAGGGAAGTATTTCAAGCATTGCAGGAAAACAACCTCCAACCTAGGGTGTTGTATTCTGTAAAACTGTCTTTCAGAATAGAAGGGGAAATAAGATACTTCCATGATAAAGAACACCTGAAAATCTTCACAAATACGAAACCTGCACTCCAAAACATCCTAAAGAACATCTTGGAAAAAAACACAGAAAATTCCATACCCTAGAGACATAGAAGAGTGAATTCAATGGGGCAAACAAGAAACTAAACAGAAAAGGGGAAAAGCAAAGAAGAAAACAACCAAGAACAGGGAAACATGGCAGCTTTGAATATGTCCATATCGGTCATAACCATTAGTGTCAATGGACTCAACAAGCCAATTAAAAGACACAGACTAGCAGATTGGGTCAAGAAGCAAGATCCTACAATCTTCTGCAGACAGGAAACACACCTATTTCAGAAGGAAATCCATAGACTGAAAATAAAAGGTTGGAAAACAATACTCCATGCCACAGGAAACTGCAAAAAAGCAGGAGTGGCTATCTTGTTTGCAAATAAAATAGAGTTCAAATCCAAACTGATTAAAAGAGATAAAGAAGGTCACTATATTCTCATACAGGGAACAATCCAGGAGAAAGAACTAAAAATCATAAATATTATGCACCAAACTCTAATACACCCAACTATATAAAACAAACATTACTGTTCATGGAAAGCCAGTTAACCACAAATACAATAGTAGTAGGGGACTTTACTACTCCACTGTCACAAATTGACAGATCAACTGGACAAAGAATCAATAAGGAAATACTTGAGCTAAATCAAACTTTTGAGCAAATCGACTTCTTAGATCCTTTTCACCCTACAAAGCCAGAATTTACCTTCTTCTCAGCTGCTCATGGATCATTCTCCAAAACAGATCACATTCTAGTCTATAGAACAGGCTTAAGTAAATGCAAAGGAATCAAAGTTATCCCCTGCATACTATCAGACCATGGGACCTTGAAACTGTGGCTGAATAGCAAAAGAAATTCCAAGATCCTCACAAACACATGGAAACTGAACAACACTCTGTTAACCAACCAATGGGCCACAAAAGAAATTTAAAAAGAAATTAAACAGTTTCTACAACTAAACAACACCAGCACAATGTACAGGAATGTATGGTACACAATGAAAGCAGTTTTATGAGGGAAATTCATAACAGTGAATGCCTACATTCGGAAAATAGAGCCAACTGAAATAAACAATCTAACAATGAACCTCAGACAATTAGAAAAAGAGGAGAAAAACAAATCCAAAGCACATAGAAGAGAGGAAATAATAAGGATCAGAGCAGAAACTAATGCAATGGAGACAAAGAACAGTACAAAGAATCAATAATCAAAGAGTTGGTTCTTTGAAAGGATAAATAAAAGCGATAGACCCTTAGCCAACCTTATCAAACAAAGGAAGGAAAAGGCTCAAATCCATGCTACAAGGAATGGAAATGGGGAAATCAGCACAGACCCAGAGGAAGTCCAAAGGATAATAAACACCTACTTTGAAAATCTGTACTCAAAGAAGATGGAAGATCTAGAAGATATGGATAGATTCCTACACACATATGAACTTCCAAAGCTGAAGGAAGAGGATATAAAATGTTAAACAACCTGATATCAATATGGGAAATTGAAGATGTAATTAAAAAACCTACCAACAAAGAAAAGCCCTGGTCTTCATGGCTTCACTGCTGAAGTCTACAAAACTTTTAAAGAAGACTTAATACCAGTACTTCTCAATCTTTTTAATGAAATTAAAAGGGAAGCAGTACTCCCCAAATCATTGCTTGAGGTAACCATCACCTTGATCCCAAAGGCAGGGAAAGATCCCACCAAAAAAGAAAACAGAGGCCAATCTCTCTAATGAACATTGATGCAAAAATCCTCAATAAAATACTGGCAAACAAAATACAGAGAGTTATCAAGAAAATCATATACCCTGATCAAGTTGGATTTATCCCAGGGATGCAAGGCTGATTCAACAAACATAAATCAATCAACCTAATACACTATATTAACAGACTCAAGGACAAAAACCATATGATTATCTCAATAGATGCAGAAAAATCTTTTGACAAAGTCCAACACTCATTTATGATCAAAAGCCTACAGAGAATTGGAATCAGTGGACTTTATCTCAATTTAATACAAGCTATTTATGAGAAACCAACAGCCAGCATCATACTTAATGGGCAAAAACTGAAATGTTATACACTAAGAACAGGAACAAGACAAGGGTGCCCTTTTTCACCACTCTTGTTCAATATAGTGCTGGAAACATTAGCCATAGCAACCAGGCAGGACAATTCTATAAAAGAAATAAAGATAGGAAAGGAAGAAGTTAAACTGTCATTATTTGCTGATGATATGATACTCTATCTAGAGGATCCTAAAAACTCAACCACAAAAGTGCTAGACTTAATTACCAAATTTGGTAGTGTTGCCGAATACAAGGTCAAAGCTCAAAAATCAACAGGCTTTGTCTATACAAACAAGACTCACTGAAAGAGAAATTGGGCAGTCAATCCTTTCACAATAGCACCCAGAAAAATGAAATATCTAGGAATCAACCTAACAAAGGAAGTCAAAGATCTCTACTCTGAAAGCTATAGGACTCTGAAAAATGAGATAGAAAAGGAAACCAGAAAGTGGAAAGATATCCCTTGTTCCAAGTAGGGAGAACCATCATCATCAAAATGGCTATATTTCCACAACTACTATACAGATTCAATGCAATTCCAATTGAAATTCCAACACTATACTTCACAGAGCTAGAGAAAATAATACAAAAATTCATCTGAAACCACAAGAAACCTAGAATAGCAAAAGCATTTCTAAGCAACCATGACATGACAGGGGGTATTACAATCCCCAATTTAAAACTCTAATATAAAGCCACTGTGATGAAAACTACATGGTACTGACAAAATAACAGACTCGAGGACCAGTGGAATAGATTAGAAGATCCAGAAACATCCATGGATACACTCAGCCACCTTATCTTTGACAAAGGAGCCAAACACCCTCAATGGAGGAAAGACAGCCTGTTTAACAAATGTGCTGGAAAAACTGGGCTTCAACCTGCCAAAAACTAAAGCTAGACCTATCTCTTTCACCATGCACAAAACTGAATTCATAATGGATATGAGACTTAAACATTAAAACAGAAACAATAAGCCTGCTGGAAAACAGGTTAGGTAAAACTCTTAGAGACATTGGCTTAGGCAGAGACTATGAATAAAACCTCTATATCACAAGAACTAGCAGAATCAACCAATGGGATCTCATCCTACTAAAAAGCTTTTGCACGGTAAAAGAAGTCACTGCTAAAAGACAACCAACAATATGAGAAATTCTTTACTAGCTGTTTATCAAAGGGCTATTATCTACAATATATAAAGAACTTAAACAGATTGGCCTCCCCAAGTTCAAAGATTCAATTAAAAAAATGGGCATCTGAGCCAGGTGTGGTGGCTCATGCCTGTCATCCCAGCACTCGGGAGGCAGAGACAGGAAGATTGCTGAGTTCGAGGCTTGCCTGGGCTACATAGTGAGCTCAGGGCCAGCCTGAACTACAAAGTGAGACCCTGTCTCAAAAAAAAAATTAAAAAAAACAAAAATGGACATCTGAAATGAACAGACACTTCTCAGAGGCAGAAGTCAAAGCAGCTAAGAAACATATGAAGCAATGCTAAACATCACTGGTCATTCGTGAGATGTAAATGAAAACTCTGAGATTTCATCTCACTCCACAAAGAATGGCTGTGAAATTAACCACCAATAAATGCTGGTGAGGCTGTGGGGAAAAAGGAACCCTTTTTCACTGTTGGTGGGATTGCAGACTTGTGCAACCATTGTGGAGATCTGTGTGGAGATTTCTCAGAAAACTAGAATTAGGGGTCCCATTTGACCCTGCTATACTCCTGCTAGGAATATATGCAAAAGAATTTTTAAAAATCACATTGGAAAGACAGATGTACACCCTTGTTCATAGCAGCTCAGTTCGTGATAGCTCAGTCTTGGAAACAACCCAAAAGGCCATCAACTGGAGACTGGATAAAGATGATTTGGGTTTTTTTATAAAATGGAGTATTATTCTGCCATAAAGAATGACAAGATTAATTCATTTATATGCAAATGGATACACCTGGAGGACATGTTAATAAGTGAAATCAACAGATCACAGATAGGCAACTACCGGATCTTCTCTTTGATATGAGCACCTGTAGATGCAAATGAGCTCTAGAAAGTATGACAGTTTTTGTAGAATGGGAAGTTTCCAAAGGAAATTTGGTGTGGGAATGTAATGAGGAGAAGTAATAAATATGATTCTGAAAGAAAATAAAAGAGCATGTATATAGGTGGTGGGGAGGTGTGGGTGGGTAGGGATATGGGTAAAAATGAGAATTAACTTGTGTCATATATTGGTACAAATTCCCAATGGTACAAATTCACAATGTTATGTGTGATTGTGTAATGTATATAAAGTGTGCCAATAAAGAATTTAAAATATATGAAAATTCTGAACTACCTAATAACAATGAATTTGAGACAAGTAAAAACAAACAAATAAAATTTATCATCTAAAAAAAAAGTGTAGGTGCTGGAGATTTAGCTCAGTGGTTCCGGCACCTGCCTCACAAGTGCAATGGTCCTGAGTTCGATCCTGGTAACCACATACAATGTTGGGCATGGTGACTCACGCCCACCAGCAATCAATACCATATTCCACAGTGCTGGGCGTGGTGGCTCATGCCTGTAATCTCAGCACTCAGGAGGCAGAAACAGGAGGATTGCTGAGCTCGAGGTTTGCCTGGGCTACATAGTGAGCTGAGGGCCAGCCTGAACTACAAAGTGAGACCCTGTCTCAGAAAAAAAAAAAAAGTGCAGAACTTGGCGGAATCACTGCTGAGCAACTTTTAATGACATTATATTGCCAATATTCCTCAGACTCCTCAATGAAACTGAAAAAAAGTGAATGTATATTATACATTAATATATTATTATATAACATATCATTCATATTATATTGATATATCATTATATTATATATTAATATATATTAGTAATAGATCAATATATTAATATACATAATATATTTTATATATGTGTATACACACATATATATATATATTATATATTATATATATATATATAAAATCTATAGAAGCCCAGTATCATTATGATCCCAAAACTAGACCCAAATTAAACTAACAAAGAAAACTATGGTCAATCTTCTTAATGAACATAGATGCAAACATCTTAAACAAAATATCAGTGAATGGAATGCAAAGTACCATCCAAAAGACTGTAAATCAGGAGTAAGGAGGTTTTATCCCAGAGCTGCAAAGATGGTTCGACATACACAAATACATATAATAGACCAAACAGAATCAAGGATAAAAACCACTTGATTACATCAATAAATGCAGGAAATTCTTTTGACAAAAATCTAACTTCTCTCATGATAAGTCTCAGAAGAAAACAATTATAGAAGGATCACACCTGAGTTTGATAAAAGCTAATTATTGCAAACCAATGGCCAATATCATATTAAATGGGGGAAACCTGAAATTATTCCCTGTAGCATCAGGAACAAGACAAGGATGTATGCCCAATTCTCTACAACAGTACTTAAAACATTAGTCAGACCAGTCAGATAAGAGAAAGAAATAAAAGGAGCACACATCCAGTCACTTTTGTCAATTTTTCTATTGCTCTGCTTCATCGATTTCTGTGCTAATCCTTTCCATTTTCTTCTGTCTGATAACTTTAGGCTTAATTCTGCTCCTAATTCCTTGAGAGTGAAAATTAAGTGTTTCTTCAAGATGTTTCTTTTTTAACGTAGGCATTTATTACTATATATTTACCTCTTATTATTACTTTTTTTCTATCTCATAAAATTTTATGTATTTTTACAACCGTTCTGGAATCATTTCAATCTTAATTTGTTAAGACTGGCTTTGGGACATAGGATGTGATCTACTGTGAAGAATTTTCCATGCGCTCCTTTATTACTCAACATTGTGTTGTTATGATACCTAATGTTGGGCACTTTATAAGTGAAGCAGTTTAATTTTTTTATTTATTTGTTTGTTTTTTGTTGTTGTTGTTGTTTTCAATTTATTCTAATGAGAAAGTCCAAACAGTGTGCTGCCAGTATACTGGTTCAGGGAGCTGGGGAGTACTCTCGGCCTTCCACAAGCTGCACAGGAATGGAAAGGAAATGACCACACAGAGAAATACCACAAACCCAGAGACTGAGGAGAGGCCAGGTTCACTCACTTTCTTTATAAAAGCCTGCTATCATGGGAACAAATCCACTTTTATCAAACTTGACTCCTTCCTGCAAAATGCCACTAATCCATTCATGAGAAGAAGCACCCAACGGTTTAATTGCTGTTCATTAGATTCTTTCTTTTAAAGCTGCCACCACCTCAAGAGTACCATACTGCAGACCAAGCCTGTGGTATAGGAGCCCCTGAGGGACAAATCAAGTGCAGCCCTTGAGGAGAATGTGTGTTCTGCTGTACTGCCCTGTATATGGACGTGCAGTATATTTGGATCCACGTTGTTCCTGTCTAACATTTTCTAATGATATTTTCTGTCTGGATGATCTATTCAGCATTGGAACCAAATTCTGAAATGCCTACTACCATTAAATTGCTGTTTCTCCCTTAAGTTCTTTCAGTGTTTATTTTATATATTTAGATTCTCTGATGTTGGATACATACACATATTTATAGTTGCTGCATCCTCTTGGTTAATTTCCCCTTTTATATTTAGATACCCTCTTTGTTTCTTATGACACCTTTTGACTAAAGCTTGTTTTGTGTGAGACAAATATGGCTATTTTCGCTCCCTTTTGATTTCCATTTATAGCACTTTTCCCATCCCTCCACTGTTAGTCTATGTCTACAAAGTCTCTTATGCAGAAATGTCATACAGCTGGCTCTTTTTAATCCATTCAGCCATTCTACTTTTGATTTGTAAATTTTATCAATTTATATTTAAAGTAATTATTGGTAAGTTAGGACCATTTCCATTTTGTTAATCTTTTCTTACTGCTTTGTAGATCCTTTATTCTGTTCTTCTTTTTTTTAATTAAATTCTTTATTGGTACAATTTATATACATCTCAAAATCACATATAACATTGGGAAATTTGTA